>CAJNDV010001784.1:0-14001 GCA_905221635.1 Symbiodinium sp. CCMP2456
ACTACGACGACTACGACGACGACTTCTACTATGACGACGACGGCGACGACGACCACGACTACTACTACTACTACTACTACTACTGACTACCACTACAACATCTACTGCATCACCCGGCATCTCTACTACTACCACCACCACTACTCAGCAGCAACAGAAGCAGCAGCAGTTGAGGCATGTGGCACCATAGGTGAACGAAGGAAAGCAGCAGGTACCATCGGTGACCATGCAAATTTTTTTCTGACCACAAGCTGGCACCTTCGGGTCCGACTACCGCCGCGAGGCTCTGGAATGAATCTCAAGGCATCTCCCGAAGACTTCGGATTGTAGCTCACGAGGTGCGTGCTGCCAAGTTCAAGAAGTTTTTGGGGGTTTGCATATCGGCAGCTGGAGGCGGTGCCATCTCGATACAAGCATGGCCCCCAATTCAATGTGGGGGATTCCGAAAGCAGAGACAATGACAAAGCCTTCAGAAGCCCCCACTTGCACTGGAGCGACTCGCACAGTAGCGGCCATCCTACCAGGTCGGCCACGAAAAAAAGCCCCGAAGCCCCCAGGGTGCTGCATGACGTTAGCGCACTCAACGCCCAGCGCCCAAGACGAAGATCCGACTCCTTGGAATCCTTTAGCAATGCGACTTGTTGGCACATAGGCACAGAGCCTCAATCCAACACTCCGACGTGTCCCCGATGCCAACTTCCTATTCAATCCTAAACAAGCCTCTTCACATCTCAAGCGGACCACACGATCTTAAAGCATCAGGCTGCAGGGTTTCGTGCGAGGCGCATGGAGCTTGGCATCTCATTGGAGCAGATCTGAACAGGAGAAAGGAGGTACTCGACCCGGGCGTGCCCTTGAGGACCGAGAGGGGCTTGAAATATCAAAGCGAGGAACTGACCAGTGTTACTGCTGGTGGCTGCTTGCAGGGGTGGCCCTTGTAAACTGGTGACATCTTCAAACACTACTAGTCTTCTGGTGGTTTGCTAGTACATTATCATGAATGTCGTGGCCGTTAATAGTTGCTGCTGCTGTTGTCGTTATGGCTGTGAGGGTTGTCGACGACTGGTGAACTAGTTCTTGCCGCCACCATATCCACTGTTACCACAACCAGCACGATGACTATGACGGTCCTGGTTACCACGAACAGGTTCGGCCTTTTGCTAGCCGTAGTACTGAAACTCTCCTCGGACAAGCCGGTGACACTGGTTCAGCAGGGTTTGGGGTGAAGGTTTTATTGACATAGTCTTCTACAGGGTTCTATGAGGGTAGACCGTCGCCTCATACCGACTCACATCGTTTCACTAGTCACTAGTCTTTGCCTTAGCGCAGACTATCTCTAGTCGGAGGCTGACTTTGTCCGTGGAATTTCTCGCAAGCCTGAAACGGCCGAACTCCGAATACCACCCGCTGCCACATCGGGTACCCCAACACTCAGCCGCTGAATCTCTCGTAGGTTTCCTTGGTCCTCACCGGTATGATCGGCTCTAATGTCCGCTTCGGCATTATGCACATCCGCCGGCTGCGTATGTGCGACCCAGCAACTCTCATCTTTCCGTGTCTAGGTGCTGTACTTTTTTTCAGAGATTTCTGCTCACGCATGCAGAGGCTGAGTGCAGGCCAGTTGCGGGATGTTCGGCGCTGAAGACGCAGGAGCAAAGAAAGCGAAGAATCGAGAGCCGGTCATGAGTGTTCTTGCTCAAGGTTAAGTTTTCGGGGACGTTTGGGGCAAAGTTGGCTGGACCATTTTACATCTGTTCAGCCTGGCATTGGTTTTGTGTGTTGGTCATGCCTACAGTGGCTCCAGTAGAAAGCACCATACCTTGCAGACTGCCATGCAGGGCCCAAAACACCTTGCAGTGTCGGAAAGAACCGTGCTGACACTGCAAGCCCCTCTATTTGTCCTTGTGCATCTCCCGGCATTGCAGCAAGAACATCGGACATCTGAAATCCCAAGTGCCGGCCCGAAAATCCAAACAGGCATGCTCGCGCAGACCGTCCCAACCCTGATGATGTAGAACCTAAATTTGACAAGAAGGTTCCCTGTAATGGGGCCGTGATTTGTAATTCTTATTCTGGGCTTGTGTTGCGATTCTTGCAGTCAATTCAACAGTTACTTGTCCCCACCTCAGCAGTTCTGAGCCCATGAACGTCGCCGTGTGCACCTAAACCTCGGAACGGCCGGAATTTCTCGCGAAGCTGAGTGGCTCTTCCTGTCTCATCTTCGAAGCTTGGGTGTCAAGGCGTTGAGAACAGGATGCGGGCGACTTTAGCACAGATAAAGCTCTGCCGGTGGAGTCAACACACCCCAGTCTTCAACCCTAAGCCCTGCATCAGAACGCCACACACTCAAGCATACCGGGCCTGCAAGCAGCGGGTCGTACGCGGCGTCATGATGCCGCAGCCACCTTAGAGATCTTGGGGGCCTAGGGAAACTTGTCACGGCTCGTAGTTGCACGGGAAAGGTATATAGGATTACAAGTCAATGAGGTCAGGTTGGCAGTAGAAGCTGCCGTTGGATCTATGCTGAGGATCTTCGGGACTATTCGTGTGTGCAAGAAGAGTCATTGACCAATCCGGATTGATAATGAGATTCGTGTAGTAAGACACCGGCCGTGTTACCAAGGACTCGCAAGTGGTTCGATCAATGCTATTCTAGGGTTTATGGTCGGCATCGCAGTGGGAAGTACTTTCAGAACGATATCGATGTCGACATGCGCGGACTTTTCGATTTCAAGTATAGTTGGGTGTTAGATCTGCCAACGGCACAAGTGGTAACGGCCAGGCCTTGAATCCATCACCAGGTGGTGGTTTTTATGTGAAAGTGTGGCTTGCTAGGACGTTCCATCCGTTGAGCCATTAAACCGAATACGACATGTATGCGGATGGATCGATGGGTTCATATATGGGCCCCCCCAGTTGCAAAAAGGTCCCGAAGCTTGATAAGCACACCCTAGGCCTTGATAGTTCGCTAAGGTCCCCAGCACCTGTTTGTCCTATCTTGCGTGATCTAAGGCCTGAGCGGCAGCGGCAGGAGTCCGGCGAGTCCAACAGGCAGTGCCTCTGCTGTCCCCTGAGCTCGCGGCGAGACGGCCTGTTCAGGGTGCCGCGATTGTCTCTTATTGGGAGCCCTGCATAATTCGTAGTATCGCCTTTTGCAGCCCCCGCCAAACGACTCAGAACCTTGTTCAACTTTCAGTCGTAAAACCATATAGCAACCCATGACAACCTTGTCAATGCAAAAACTTGCATATCAAACCTGAACACCCTGCACCAGGGGATTGTGATTGCAACAGACTGTCCACCGATAAGGCAAGCCACCCCAAACCCTAAACCTACAACCCTAAACCCTAAACCCACTATCTTCACCTTGAGCCCTAAACCCTAGCCTTCAACTCTGTAAACCCTAAAGTTTAACCTACAGCCCTAAAGAGCTTGAGAAACTTGCTGCTTTGAGAGGTTTTTCATGACTTTGGATGAGGAGACAGTGACAGGAGTCTACAAAGAATGAGCTTCAACGTGAGGTGAGCTCTGATGGATGATGAGCGGTAAGGAAGATGCCATTTTGGCACTTAGCACAGAGGGGTCTTCACACATCAAATACATCGCTACAAATACGAGATTTGCTTACCTGATCTTGGATCCCGTATTTCTTTGCTTGTAGTGTTTGTGTGTGAAGATACGAGGCCCCAACCAAAATTTGGGAGTAGTCTACATGAACATCGTGAAGACTTCTAATTGGGTGCATGTTGATTTGCCCCTTCAGACAACCTCGCCTGTGAGCATAGTTCTCTGCCATGCGAGAGGGAAAAAACCCTGAATCCTTAAACCTCGGCCGACCTAAGACCACATGCCTCGCCTAGATTGTCCGAGCGTGAGCGTCGAAATCCCTGAACCCCTGAACTCTAAACCCCAAGCTTAACTCCAAACCCTAAACCTTAAACCCAAAACTTCAACTCTACACCTGTACTAAACGCTAAATCCCCAACTATTGTTCGGACTCTTGTTGTTGCAGCTCTTCTTTCAGTTTCACGGTGCCGACTGAAGACCACATGCCTCGCCTGGATTGCCCGAGTGTGAGCGCCGAAACGCTGCACCCTACACCCCTGTATCAGGGGAGGCGTCCCTAAACCCTAAACCCAAAACCTTAAACCCTTGACCTTAAACCCTACTAAACCTTAAACCCTAAACCATAAAACCTTAAACCCTAAACCCTACAACCCTAAAGCCCTAAACCCTATAAACCCTTTACACCTGGAAGGTCTAGTCCGAAGTCCGTTCGCCTCAGCTCGAAGATCGAGTTGGAGGCCATGGAAGGGGCTCGTTGAAGGGCTCCTTTCAGAAGTTTCGGCGTTCATGGCGTTTTGCGGTTGTTAGGCTGCAGAAGCGTTTTGGGGTTTTAAGGTTTGGGGTTTGGGGCGACGTTTGACTTGAAGGATCAGGCTTCGGTGGTTTAGGGCCGGGTTTGGGGTCAGGGTTTGGGGTTTAGGGTTTAGGGTTTCAGGGGGATTGCGCTCGTCGTTGTTTCTTTTCTTCTGGGTTGAGTTAAGGCTCTGATAAGGATGCCGTCAGTGTTCTACTACTTCTATTACGTCTAGGGTTTCGGGTTTCATATGTAAGGCCTAGGGGCGTAGAGTTCCCATATGGGGTAAATTGAGCAATTCTGCGGGGCTCTTTCGGTGTAGGTAGAGTCAGAATATGGGGCCAACCAATGGAACTTAGATATAGACTTAGCAGAAAGTCGAGAGCAGGAAGGATCTGGGACGATTGGGGCGACTCAGTATTGAGGACTTTACGTTCTTCCTGTATACTATGCGACTGGCATGGGCTCTAAAAAGGGTTTCAGGATTTGCAGCTCAAGGCATGGTCTATGCGACCTTTCCTCTTTTAGCACTTGTTGTTCTCCTTTTCATGCCCCATATACCCTAAACCCTGAACCCAACACCCAAACAAAGCCAAGCCACGGAACCCTACTCCCTCCAGTCCCAAAAACCTTATAAACCCACAACCCCTAATACACCCACAAGCTTCTGACACCTCAAACTCCCAGTCCTCGTCGGAATAAGCTGCAATAAGAGAGGGAAGCTACTTTGAGAGGTCAGGATCAGTAGCTGGGGTCTCCCAGGCCCGGCCAAGGCAGAAAATAAAATTGGGGACTAAATGATTACCTATACTAGTTTTGGGGGGTCCTTTTTAGAAATATAGTAGACTGGGCCCCAAAACCCTATTCTAATTATCAAGGCCCCTACACTGGGACCCTGGCTGGTTGTAAGGATCCGTTAACCGGAACTCGAACCGCCGGAGAATACGAATAAGAACCCACCCGGTGCAAAGCAAGCAACAACGCAAACGGCAAGGATACAGAGGAGCACGAGGAAGGCTCACGGCGCATGCTTGCAGAGTTCGAGGGGGGTTTCCTGAGTTTGGGGCAGAGGGTCCTGGGTTTAGATATGCAAGCATGAATTCCCAACAGGCTTTATATGCTTTGGCCTTCCCAGGTACTGTAGGGCGAAGCTTCCCAGATCCGTTTTGCAAATCACTCCCGGCCCTTCATGGCTATATATAAGTCTCCATAAGCCCTATACCCTAAAGCTTATATTGTCCGAGTGTGAGCGTACTATTCTGGGGGCTCCTTATTATAACTATATAACTATAGTATAAAGTAACTCAAAACCCTAGTCTAGTTTATAAAGGCACCAATACTAAACCCTTATCATGGCTTATAGTAACCCTTCAAAGGAACCCCATTCTAATTACTAAGGCCCCTACAGTATAAGCTTTCGGGTCTTCGGGCCTTTGGAAACAGTGGGTCCAATAGGAGGGGTTTAGGGATTAGGGTTTAGGAAGAAGAACGGCAGAAGAGGCAATGCTGGCAGTCATCAAGTCCGGTTTCTAAAGGGTTCAGGAAGGAGCAGCGGGAGATCGACACTGAGGATTTCTCGAAACTGATCTAGGGGCCCTGAGAGTAGGGATCCGGGTAGTGTAGGGGTTTAAGTAACTACCTATACTATTTTGGGGGCTCCTTGTTAAGATTATAGAATAATCTACACCAAACCCTATTCTAATTATTAAGCCCCTACATTATTCAGGGTTTACATGAAGACGGTTTAGGATTTAGAGCTTATAAGGGCTGCATGAGCCCTTATTTTCTGACTCCCACATTGATAGCCTGCTTCAGAAGTCCTGGATCGGACGATTCTCCCTCTTCCACACGCTTCCAAACTTCCGAGTCACGACAGTGCGGATCTCTCTTCTTCGAGGCTTTCTAGCTCTTCCGAAACCCCATGGAACCGTTATGCAAAAATTGTGGGAACCCTATAGCCCATAGAGAGTCTTTTTTTCTATAAGACCCTATAGCATCCCAATAGGACCCCGCAAAACCCTTGACCTTGGCAGATGCGGATATGGTACACCGCGCCTCGACTCTCTCGTCCTCAGTGACATGGTTGAAGAGTCTCCTACCACTAAAAGGGTTTAAGAAGGGGTTTCACGGATATTGTAGAAGGTTTTGAGGGTTTCAAGGGTGTTCCGGGGTGGAAGTTGGTTTTGGTGTGCTTAGCGGTTTTAAGATTATTTGGGCACGACTTGGGGTAGAGAGCTTCCGTTCCAAATTTTGTGACTTTCGAAGAGTTGCCCGGTTGCAGCAATTTCTGCTTTGGGAGAGCTCGTCGTAATAATCAGGTGTTGCTATCGTACATGCGCCCCCCCCCCCCCACCGCATAGACAGATTTAACCAGACAGATATTTAGTGACACATGTGTCCGTGTGTCTATGCATCTGTGTATGTACTCGTTGTTCTTTTGCTTATTATAGAGACGGACCACATATATGCGCATATACATGCATACATACATGCATACTTACATGCGTACATATGCACATACATCTGTGCATACTTGCTGCACTCATGCTTTTGGTTTGTTGGGCGTGTCGAGCCCGGCCTGTGAGGACTGGAAAGCAAGCGTCTTGGCTGACTGGCGGTTCATTGCTTTGTCCCCGGTTTGGGATTTCCTAGGTGGCAATGTGGGGCAACTGTGGATGTCTCTTGTGGTCGGCCCTACACTCAACCTTAACCCCATTGAAAACTGATTCGAGGCCGCAGGAACTCGCAACACTAGAAACTGTGCTATTGGCTATTGTTGACATTGCTTGAACGGTTTCGAGTTGGCAGCATTGGTCTTGACGATGATGTTGGTCGTTAAGCTGATGCTGCTGTCGCTGTTGTTGTATTGCTGCTGTGGTGTTGTGGCTGCCTTTGCGTTTGTGGTTTGGTTGTTGGTTGCTGTTGTTGTTCGTTGCTGAAAGCTGTAGCCGTTGCTGTTGCCTAAGAGGTTGGACCGGGTTGGTGTTGATGTTGGAGGTGCTGTTGTTGCATCTGCTGTTTCTGCTTGCCGCTGCTGTTTCCGTTGCTGCTGCTGCTGCTGGTTGTGATGGTGGTGGTGGTCGTGGTGGTCGTGGTGGTCGTGGTGGTCGTGGTGGTGGTCGTCGTCGTCGTTGTATGCTTTTGCCTTTGCCGTCGTTGTCGCATCACCTTTTCATGGTCCATCTTGTGTTCACTGGGAAATCCCAAAAGCACTGCAGGAATGAGCAGTACATCTGGGGCGAGTGACTGGGCACGATGTGGCTGCAGCAATACTCTGGACGATGTAACCAGCAGCTAGCAACTACAAGGAAACCCGAAGCATTACTACCCTAAGACCCGACTTTTGGCTGGCGGAAGGTGGAAAGGGGAATGCACCCGCCTTCTGCAACAAGATGCCTGTCCACTGCAGATATCTTGGCGCTCAGATATCACAGCCTAAGCCCCCAGACCGTGACAGCAAGAAGCCTTAATCAACCCACCTAAACTGCTCCCTACACCCTTAAACCCTCAATCTAAACTGCTGTTCGAAGCGAGGAACCGGTGGGGTGACTTCCGCTTTCATCATGACCAGAGGGAACACGGTGGCAGTGAGCCAGGGTCGGTAGGGCGCCCAGTTGCTCAGAAGCTCGGTGTACCCCTAAACTTAAGCAGCCCCAACACCCAAAACCGAAAGGTCATCAAGACTGATGTGCATTTCTGGCGCTGCAGCAGTTCGTGCATTTTGAGCTTCCGCGTTTAGTGTTTTCGACACTTCGGAGTCTTCGGTTGAAGTGCATGAAGGTGGGCATATGAACATTGAAGCTGTGCCTTAGGCCGTCCCAATGTGCGGTTTGCTGGGATGTCGCGTCAGGTTTCTGTCTGTCTCTCTGCATATCTTTGCATGCAAAGTGCAAAATATTTTGTCAGTCGGCCGGTGGTTGTTCATTATAACCTACTGTAATACCTACTATAGTTTTACTATAGTATACCATAACGTACTATTATAACATGCAACAATCTACTACAGCTGAAGCTGTCCTGTTACAGTATGCATTTCTTGGGTAGGGCCTCGATCTCGAGTTCTGCCTTTTCTATGCAGCCAGCTTCTGAACTTTCGCGGTTCACAGGCGTACTCCCAGAGTAGTTTCTTTTTGGGATTGCCTTATAGGATTCTAAATATGAACCCCAAAAAGGAACTACTATGGGAGTAGATGCAGGCATATTCAACTGGTGACCACCTTTCTCAAGCACCCTGTCACTGGCAACTGCCTTGGCCTCTTGACCCTGCCCCTGCGCTGCAAGTTGGGATTCCAGACTGTCGGGCTTCTGAAAGTTGCGGGCCCTCAACCCCGAAACCCCCGTAACCCAAAAGAGACCGACATATTGATATCGATTGTAGTGGTACATGTTTTCGTTCCATTCCTCAGTCCTAAGCGCACTAGACCGGAGCTTTTTAATTCGGTTTGACGCAGATGAATAATTAGTAATGCTGTTCCGTATAGACTTCCAGGATGTAACTATTGCATCTACATTCGTCCGGTGAATCTTTGCAAGTCTCTTTCGGGTTCTTCAAAGGAAGGCACACAGAGCTCCAGGGAGCCTCGAAGCCATTCGCCCGTCCTCCGAGCTTAGTTTGCAAAGAGCTTCCAGAATTCTGTTTGCTCACCTTCTGTCAATGCCGTAAGAACATGTATAGCCTTGAACACCCGCTTGTCAGCCCTACGTGTAGAGCCTGAATCTGAAACTGTAACGGAGAATTGAAGCACGGGAAAACGGAGCTTGGATAAGATTATATCCCCTAAAATCCAAGCCCTTTCCGACCCCTCTCCCTTGCTCGCTTCCGCCTAGTGGGACTGTGTGCTTGAATCCGCGCCTGCTTCCTTTTATTGGGTTGTTCTACAGGGTTACATGGATCACGTGGGTTCCGTTGGGTTTACTATAGGAGTCTTCTAGGGTTAAAAAGAGGCACCATAAGGATTTGGTGGGTTTTCCTTCACGGCTCATCTAAGCTGTTCCATATTAGCAAAAGCCCAACCACTCAAGCCCTCGACGAGGCTACAGAAGAGCGATTGCCAAAAAACTACCCTCAACACCCCAAAAGGCTTAGACAGAAAAGAAGAATTAAAACTTCTTATTGAGGGTAGACAGCCCATACAGTAGAGCTTCGAATGAGGGATCCATATTTCAGGGGTACTAACCCAAAGGTTCTAAGCACACATATATGGGGGCTACTGACCCAAACCATGATATCAACTCCGATTATAGCAACCCTACTTTAGATCATTTTAGATCATATAGGGTACTGAGGATTTTGTGGGCAAATACTAGGCTCTTTTGGAAACCCCGCGTTGGGAGGTTCGACGCTTATCTCTCTTGCGCAGACATCGACCGGCGCGCTGCTGGCATTCCGGAGCCCTTGTGGCTATCGCTGTCCATGGAGACATGGCTGGATTTAGGGAATCGGGTTTAGAGTTTCAGTGCTTGTCGCTTAGGTGAGGGGGGGGGCTTTCTGGAACTTCGAGGCATCAATAAGGAAGTCACACAAGAAGGATGTCGCTTAGTGCCCTTCTTTCCTGAAGCTTCCAGAGGCTACGGCTTTGCGGATGCTTCATGAAATCGCATACCGTGGGCTTCAGGTTTCAGTATGTCGCCCCATTCCTACCCCAAAGGCAAACACTAAATTGGCCGGGTCCTTGTACTACTAGAGCTCAGAAACAGTACGTGTAATAACTTCGCGTTAGTAGTGCCATTATAAATTCAGCACAATACATCCCAATACAGCCCAAAACCATATTCGACTAGTCAAGTCCCTCATCTAAACCCTGAACCCGAAAACCCTAGACGCCCTGAGCCCCAGACCCTAAACCCTAGACCCTAAACCCTCAACCCTAAACCCTAGACGCCCTAAACCCTAGACCCTGAACCCTAGACCCTAAACCCTAAACCCTGGGGGTCTTTGGGTCAGGACCCTCCATCGTGTCATACGCCTTGGCTCCCCGACTAGGGAGTTCGGGGTTGAGGCTTTGGGTGCAGGGTTTTAAATGGTTTTCGGGTTTTAGATGGTTTCAGGGTTGTAAATGGTTTCAGGAGTTTTAGATGGTTTCTTCGGGTTTTAGATGGTTTCAGGGTTGTAAATGGTTTCAGGAGTTTTAGATGGTTTCATTGTTGTAAATGGTTTCATGCGTTTTAGATGGTTTTAGGGCTTTAGGGGGTCTTAGGGTTTTAGATGGTTTTAGGGTTTCAGATGGTTTTCGGGCTTCAGATGGTTTTTGGGCTTTAGAGGATTTTTTTTTTAGGGTTGTGAATGATTTTAGGGTTTAGGCTTTGAATGGTTGCAGGGTTCTGCAATTCGCTTTCGGAAGTTGCAGGCGCGGCACTTCCAAGGGATTCTTGGCCAAGGAGGGTACTGTAGGGTACCCGTAGATTGAACCCTGAACCCTTTATGGGTGAAGTTGACGCATCTCTGGCCCAGTGGCTGAAAAACTGCAGTTGTGGGGTTTGCTCCATAGCACGTGGAGTTGTTTCCGTTCACGTATGGCAGGGATCCCTCCGTACGCGACGGGGACAGAGAGAATAGGAGAGTGGCTGGGGAAAACTGCCGGCAACCGCCATGACAAGTGGTCATACTCCAAACCTGCGCTGAGGACATTTGCCTGCTGGCGTGGCTCGGCTGTTTGGTTTGGATATTCTGCAGCCCTTGACTCCTAAACCTCAAACCCTAAACCCAAATAAGAGCACCGCATGCCAAACCCGACAGTTCCAAGAATGACACCAGGACCAGCTGTGAGGCTCCCACCACCAGCTCAAGGAGCATCCCCTACGGGTTTCTGTACAAGTTGCCATGAGGGTTTAAAGTTGGGGGTTTGGGGGGCTACTATAAGGGTTGCTATGAGGGGGGTGCTATACAAGGGTACCGTAAATTTAAAGTAAAGGCTACGAAAGGGTTGCCATCTATCTGACTGTCTATATATTCATCCGGGGAGGCGCAGACGTCTGCTTGTGCAAAGCTGTAATTGGTTTTGAAGATGTAATCGATGTAATCTGGAAGCCTGAACAAACAGTCATACAACTTATAGTTGTCATATCTATATATATATATATATATCTATATCTATATCTATATATCTATCTATATATATATATATATTATGTATACCCCAAACCCTTATTCTATAGTTTAAGCTATCCCCCACACCAAAGCCTTATTCTGATTGCAAGGCCCCATATTCCCTAAACGCCGAAACCGCAGTGTTTCAACCTGTTGAAGTCTGCGTCGGCTGCAGCCTTAAACGGTGCCACAGCTCATGTCGGCTACCGGATCAGAAGGGTTTAGGCAAGTGTTCCGGACTCAGCGTCTCTGGGTTCATGCAGAGGTTCAGGAAGTTAGAGGGGCGCTGGTACCCTTCATTTCGTTGCATCTTCCACGCAGTTGAGTCTTTCGGGTATCAAGCAAGAGCCCCCTCATCCCTCAGCCCTTGAACCCCAAAAGACCCTAAAGCCTTCAAGCTCTTTAAACCCTAGTTATATCGTTGAGTTTGTCTCTGATCCATGGCAGCTGCTGACGAGCCCAGGGCCATGATAGAAGCTTTTTGCAAGTGGTGCCAGGAGCAGTCTTGTGACATGAGCCGGGTGCGCATAGAACAAACGTCGTCAGGGTTGGGCTTGCTGGCCGCGCAGGATATAATTGCTGGTGAGATTGGTTTGTCAGTCCCGGTAGATGCCCTGTTGACCGTCACTGCAGCTGCGAAAACGGAGATTGGCCAGACAGTCCTTAACAGCGCCGCCGCGCGCAACAGGCGAGTCAGTGCGCAAGCGCTCATGTACATTGTCATGCTGGACGGCTGGCATAACCCAGCAAGCAAGTGGCACAGCTACTTGAGACTGATTCCAGCTACGCACAACGATCCTCTGTGGTGGACGGACAGTGAGCGACAAGAACGATTAGCGGGCACCCAGCTCTTTCACGAGGCCGCACGTCACATGGCCCAGCTCCGTGACGTCTACGACTCACTATTCCCTGCTCTGTCTCAAGAGCTGCCCAGTGTCTTCCCTGCCGAGCGCTACACGTTTCAAGCCTTCCTTTGGGCTCGGTCCTCTCTGTCCTCGCGCTGTTTCTCCAACAAGCAGCTGGCCACTTGGCTTCACGGCGACAGTCACGAGCTTCCGGAGCTCCCAGCTCTCGAAACGGAGGAAAAAGGCTTGGTAAACGACTGTCCGGCAGCTTTATGCCCCTTCTTGGATATGACGAACCACAACCCAGAGACTTGGCTGTTCAGTATAAAAAGCCACTGAATGCTTAATATTTAATATACACTGGACGGGACAACTGGGACATCGTCTGAGTGCTTGTTATGTTTTCGGGCTCTGTCTCTACCCTCTCCCTCCCTCTCCCTCTCCCTCTCGCTCTCTCTATCTCCATGACTCACTCTCTTCGTTCTTTTTCTGGAGTTCTGCATTCCCCAGCAAAAGCTTCGGATTTGGGTGTACGGCATACAGAGTGAAGCTGTAAGCCCGAGCAACAAGCCAGCTGTTGCCTGAACAGCAGCGATGCTGGGCTCAGTGAGTGAATCACAAAATCTCGAGGCCGGCACGGGACTTTGCCAAGACTATTCTTTGGGGTCCCGTAAACGCTTTTTTTGGCTACAATGCCCCAAAGCCCTACTGATTTTTTCTTGCCTCTGTATTATATCCATGCGGAAGACTTTGTTGGATCTTGATTGCACGGGCGGGCACCCTAAATCGTAAACCTCAATCCCCGAACCCCGAAAGCCTCGAATGCAACCCGTTTGGGCAACTGAACCCTAAACCCTAAACCCCGATGCAACCCGGATTCCGAATAATGGAAGTCCTCGAGCTGAAAACCTAACAGGCTTCGCACTTTGTTTCTTCAATACAAACCCACGGGGTTGTTGATAATGACAGTTTTATGGGTGAAAGGATGGTCAGGATGAAGTGGAGAATATGATACCGTAGCTAAACCCTTTTCCAGAAGCCCCGGCCCCGAACCCCGCAAATCCATGACACCCTGAACCCCGATGTAGGGTTGCGCCCCCACGCCCCTCCCCCCCTCTGTAATGGTTTGGGCCTTCAGCTTCGAAGGTTTCAGGTTTATGGTTTAGGGAGCGGCGAAGGGGGGGAGGAAGGGGGTGTCGCGCAGAACGCGCAGCGCAACAATCTACTTGTAGGGTCTGAATACCAACCCTGGTCTTCCAAGTATGGCAACAAATAGCAGGTTTTGGTAGGAAAAGGTGAAGAGTTGTCAAGACCCAGCCCCAAAAGGCTGTAGACAAGGAGGGGACCGTCAAGCCGCAGCAAAGATTTTGTTTTAGTTCTTTAACGCATACTCCTTGGTTAGCCTCTGGGAATCCGGAATCTGTGTAAGACCCTTTAGAAAACCCCGCACCAGCCCACAGTTTCAGGTATGTTGCTTCGGGATTTTGGGCTTTCTGGGAATTGGGAGGATATTACATGTGTATATATATATATATGTATACATATGTATATAAGTACACATTTATGTACACATTTTTTATTTTGTGCTTTTGATTGTTTCTTATTTATTTATATTATACTTGTGTTCCTACATATATATATATATATGGTACCCCCCCCCATGTGCCTACCTTCCTCTCTCGCTTAACTCGACTTGGACCTCAACCAGC
>CAJNDV010001787.1:0-10390 GCA_905221635.1 Symbiodinium sp. CCMP2456
CTCACCTCTTCTCCGGATATGAAAAACTGAAGAAAAGCACATGGCCTGATACGCGCGTGTGTGGCCCTAAGCCCGCTTCTAACCCGTGAATCCTACCCCTGAATCCTACACCCGAACGCTAAAACCTAACCGTAAACAAGCCCTAAACGTGCGCAAGGGATCCTAATTTAGATCAAGAGACTGCTGGCATGAACACCAACACCGAAGAACGACAGTTGATGACATAGGCCATGCTGCAGGCTTGTTCCAGGTTCCACAACGGCTTATCATGGCTCTTTTGGGGTTTTGACGCTGGGTTGTCGATGGTATAGTCTTCATGCAAACAGCAGCGATCTGGGTTTAGGGTTAGAGGCTTTAGGGCGAAGGGATAGGGGTTCCGAGCTACGAAGCCCGCCATAAAACCCACAAAAACCCAATTCGGTCAGGTTGAAGCCGTCTCGAGACTCCCTTTTTTCGGTCGACCTCCTAAAGTCTGAATCCAAACCTGAGCTACATACAACCTGCAGTGCTCAGAGCTTAGCATGGCCGGATATGTGTTGTTGAATCCAGTGCTGTATAATAGTTGTGGGAACATACAAAGCTGCGGCATCTTGCAGAAGCTGTAGAGACTTTCTCAGGTCCACTAGAGCTACAGTTGAGTCGAGGAATACGTTTGAGTCCTTAGAACTTAAAGTTTAGTTTCAAGGTTTCGAGTGTTAGCCTGTTCCTGTTCAAGCACTTGTGTTGAGTCTTCACCCTAAACCCCTGAACGCTAAGCCCTAAACCCCTAAACCCCTAAACCCCAAACCCCAAACCCCTAAACCCTAAACCCTAAACCCCTAAACCCCTAAACCGCTAAACCCCCAAACCCCGAAACCCCGAAACCCTAAACCGCCAAACCCCAAAGCCCTACACCCCGTCTTCATCTCACCTTTTTGAGGCTCTTGGTTCGAGGTGATCTAAGAGGTCTTCCCTTGACGACCGTCCGAGCTGCAACGGCGCAGCTTCTGTGCGCTGCATGCAAAGACAGAGCCTGTATGCTGTGTTGTGTTGTTTGACTAGGGTTTGGGATTCGGGGCTTTAGGTTTGTTGTTGTTGTTGTTGTTGTTGTTGTTGTTGTTGTTGTGGCGGTGGTGGTGGTGGTGGTGGTGGCGTTTGTCGGTGGTGTTTGTCAGTTGTGTCTGGTGTTGCTGCTGCTGTTGCTTCTGCTTCTCCTTCTCTGCATTTGTCTACACCAGAAGCATTGCCGACTGGCTAGCGCGATTTTTCCACAATGATCGACACTAGTATTCGTGACTGCAACCCATTCCACTCCTGGTGTTTTCCGCTTGCCTGTTGTGGCAACTTTCGCTTATACTATCGAAAATCACGGCTCCGGGTATTGTCAGAATCACTGTTGCACACCGTTACTTCTTTCAGTGGCTACTGTTGCTTCTAGCAGTCGGCGGACTGGGCTGCCCAAGGTCAGCTTTGGAATACCTCCAGAACGTGCCCATCATCCACGGAGATTTGAAGCCAGCACCTTCGATACCACAAGTTTTCCGGGGGTTCTAAACCTGAAGCCCTAGACCCTACAACCCTAAGTCCTCGTTTTGTTTTGGAGCACTCGACAGATTACGTCCTGTTCTAATCTTGGCAAGTAGTTGGTTTCTAGAAGGGCCGTATGAGCAAGTTCTGAACCTAAATGCCTGAACCCAAAAAGGTACCCCTATAGCAACCCGGAAGGGTCGCTGAAACCCAGCAGGATTTCTGTAGGCCTCTTGGTGCAGATTCTTTGCTCTTGATTTTCGGTGCTCTGTTTTGTTAGAAGACCGGTTTTTGCTTGTCCTCAGCTGGGGCGGGAGTTCGAAGCCCAATTCCATCGATGTTTCTGCTAGGTTCTTACATAACTTATCTGTATCACGCTATAGAGTCCTTAAGACTTAGAGTCCGGTTTCGGGTATGTCGTACAAGATTAGGGTTTAGGGTTTAGGGTTCGGGGTTTTTGTGCGACCTCTTTGTTAGATGTCCTGACCGTTGGTTGCCCTGGGACAACGCCACACTGCTTCCCTGCACCGTGTGTAGCAAGCCCCTGAACCTGCCATCCAACCCAGAACCCAAAACAAACTTCGCCAAGCCTTCACCCTCCCCCTCCAAAAGAAAGCATCGAACCGAAACCCGAACCCTAAGACCGCCAGGCGAGGAAACTTGACCCTACAGACGCTAAGCCCAAAGTCTTAGGCCCGAACTCCCGCACCTAGGGTCCCAAATTCTTAAAAACCCCGGGAACCCGAAAGCTCTAAAACCCTGAACCCCTAAAACTTCTTTGCCCTGACACCTTGAACCTTGAACCCTAAACCCTGCCTAGGAGAATGTGCTGCTGGAGGGCGTGGCTCGGCCTTCTCTGCTGGGCGACAGGGTACCTCACTTCAAGGCCTCCTTTCTGGGGAACGGTCGGCAGGGGGTGAGTCTTGTTTTCTTTGTTTTTGTTATTTCTCTCTCTCTCTCTCTCTCTCTCTTTTCTGTACAAGTGTACATATATACACACGTTTTGGGTGGGGTGTTCTGATCTTCTGTTGTGTTTAGGCTTGTTTTCGGTTCTTGTGCATGTCGTGCGAGAATTCGATGGCTTCAGTGGGTTTTGGGACTGTTGATGTGTTCATAAGTGCTGGGATATCCTACATCGGCCGCCTTGTTTAGCAGAAGGCCTGACGAGGTAGGACGTATGCTTAGTGGATGGAGGGTTCAAAGGTTGCGGGGCTTTGGCTGTACATTTTCAGGCTTCCGACTGTAGGTTTCCAGGTTGGGTCCAGGCAGTTGGGTGGTTGCAGGTCGTTCATACCTGAGAAATTCTTGAGTTGGGACCGAAAGCCCTAAACCTTAAGCCCTGAAAGCCAAAGTTTAAATCAGGGCCCTTCGCTCTACAAGTCAGACCTTGCTGCAAACAACTCCGAGCCCGAAACTTCAAACACCAGCAGCCTCCGGCGAGTTGATCGACTTCGGTGGGGCCAACCAGGGTGAGTGGCTCGCGGAGGACGAGCAGAGCCCGACAATGGGCAAGCACTGCTGCAGCTTAGGGTTCTGGCAAGGTTTATGTTCGGTGTGTTTATGTGGGTTCTATGCGGGTTCCACCAAGGATTCTAACGTTTCGAGGGGTCAGAAGCCTCAGTTTTTTCGACTCGTTTTCTAGAGATACAAAGCCGCACGATTTCTTCAGCGCGGGACCCGAAGGGCTGAGGTGGAGGCACCCTAAACCCTAAACCCTAAACCCTAAACCCTAAACCCTAAATCCTAAACCCAGGAAGAGTGAGAAGACGACAGGGGCATTCCATGCTCGGAAGGCCCAGGGCCTGGCTCCTTAAGTCGAAACCCTCGGACCCCAATATAGAATAGTATAGTATAATATAGTATTATATGGTAAAATATAGTATAATATAGTGTAATATAGTATAGAATATAATATAGACAGGTCTGAATACTTGGCAAGAACATCCGCGTGTCGTCCTAATGAAAGGGCTCTAATTATATCTAACCCTCAAGACCCTGACCCCGTGCAGCCTTCAAGCCCTAGACCCCGAAGCCTAAAACCCCAATGCTTCAGTCTGCGGAGAGAAAGGGCTACTGCATTAAAAAAAAAAAGCTGAAGCAACCAGGACGTCACTGTCCAGACACTACCCTACCGAGCGCCAGAGGCAGTTTCTAGGTTTCGGGGTTTTGGTCTTCAGGGGTTAGGGCTCCGGGTTGAGGGCATCGCTTGCCGCTAAAAGAGCACGATCAACCGCCCAGGTTCTTCGGTTCAGGGATCTGCGAATTCGAGTATTGAGGCTTCAGGAGTCGATATCAGGGTCTTCAGAAACTGGTACTACAGTAAACAGGTATGGCCCCTGTACTATCTTCAACTTGTTATTCCCACCAAAAACCTAGCATCTCTTTGCATTTGCAGCCACCTCCGGGCCGACAGACGCAGCCTATTTGGGAGTTTCCGAAAATTAGGGGTATCTTTTTTGGGGTCCTTATAATAAGGATCCTTTTTTTTGGGGTACTATATTAGGGCCCCCTATTTTCGGAAACCCCCATCTAAAGCTGACAGAACGCTGATCTAATCAGTTTTGGCCAGGTGTTGCTTGGATCGCCGGTCGGCTGCGCGGCCGCCTCCTGACTCAAACTTGCGACCGACTCTACAAGGCCACCAGCAGTCTACAAGCACCAAATCCGAAAAACCGAAGCTCTACACTCGCCAAAAAACTCGCGAAGAAGCCGTGCATGCTGAGGACATGTGGAGCCTCGGGTGCATCTGCGCGGAGCTCTTCGTAGGCGTGGTGGGCGGGTGCTTCAGAGTGGAGGGCGCGCGTATCAGCAAATGTGGAACAGGTTTAGGGTTTAGGGTTTAGGGTTTAGGGTTTAGGGGAACAGGTTCTTGGTTTTTCCGCAGGGTTTCACAATGGATTCTACAGTGGGTTTAGGGTTGAGGGCCAATCTTTGCTTCGAGTAGCCCAAAGCCCAGGTCGTACAGTCCTTCCAGAAATCTCGATCTGAAGCCCCATGTAGGCTCCAAGCCCAAGCAGGTACATCCAACCTCCAAGCCGCTTGACTAGATACCCTACACCCCTACCACCCTGAAGCCCTGCTTGGAAATGGGCTTAGGGCTTGAGTCTAAGGGTCTTTGGAGTTTAAGGTTTTTCGGATTTTACGAACCCTAAACCCTAAACCCCAGATTTAGTATTTGGGGTTCAGCGTTCGGGGACCGGACTTCCGACGTGCGTCAGGCCTCCCTCTTTTCCCGCACTCCAGCGACAAGGACGCTGGGTCTCTTGACTTCCCGACCTGCCCCCCAAAAACAGTAGAAGCTTGAATAAGTACTAAGGATACTGTGTACCCCAAAGCCGGACTAATATTCTTTAAGGCGTAGATCAAACCCATAATTCAGCCTAAGGTTTCTGCGCAGACCACCAGCACTTGAAGCCGTAGTAGCCCTCTGCATCGTTACCTGTAGCGGCCTCCTGTTGCCTTGTAGTTTCATGCGTGGTGCGGGGATCTAAGAGGTTTAGGTTCTAGGGTGATTTAGGGGTTCAAGTTGTCGGGGTTTAGGGTTTAAGTTTGTTTTTTCCCGGGTATGGTGCGTCTTCACGTTTTGGGATCCTATGAGTGCTTTCCGGCCCCAGCGAGTTCTAGGTGCTCTCCAGGTTTGAAAGATGATATCCCTTGGGCTTTCGGGGTGCGTTCTGGACCGAACTAGCAGAAGCCTAGAAATCGTGACCCTAAACCTTAAACTCTATACCCTAAACCCTAAACCCTAAACCCTTACCCTGAACCTCTAAAAGATGACAGGACGGTATCCTCAAGGGCATGATCCACTTTTTCGGAGAGCCTCCGCCGCAGATGTTACAGGCTGGAGCCCTAAACCCCAAAAAGTCGACGGTTCAGATCTTGCGGATTGTAAGACTTGGATAAACCCCATACATCAGAGACCTCAAAAGTGGGATGAGGTAGGGTTAAAGATTCCTTACATTGGGACTCTTGTTTAGGCCTGCACCACCTGCCCTGATCCCGCCTTCGGAGCCCTCTGAACGAACTCTCGACTAGCATACTTAGAGGATCATGGGACTTAGTAAGTAGGGTTATTGTGGGTAACTATACTTATAACCCAATTAAGGGACTTATAACCTTATTTACTAAGTCCCATGATCCTCCAAGTAGGCTTCAACCCTGGCTTGATTTCAAGCTTCTGGAACCCGGGAATACATGTGCGCGTGTTGGTTTGAGGTGTAGGGATGCGCCATTGATCATGTCCCTGAGCCACAAAGCTGAAATGGTGTTCAGGGTCTGAAAATTTGAGATTTAGGGTCTAGGGTTGAGGCTCGAGGATGTAGGATTTAGACTGTAGGGCTTATGGGTTTGGGCTTCGTCGTCATGCCATGCAGTGAGGTCGAACTGATTATCCTAACTTTGGAGCCTCAAATCCTGACAGTAGACTTCACGTGGGACCCAAAACCCTGAGCCCTAAAGCCTGAGCTCAGGTTTAGGGTTTAGGGTTTAGGGTTTAGGTTCAGGGTTTAGGGTTTAGGTCGAACCCTCTGACAACCCCGGTCACGGGGTTACTGGGAAGTCTGGAAACCTACTCCCCTCTGAGCCTCAAAGCGCCACTCGTCCCTGCAGGTGGGCTCTCGGACGCAGGAGCGAGGTTTGGGGAGTCACGGGGTTAGGGACTTAGGGTCGAGAGTTTAGGGGTTTCAAACCTTGAGGGATTTAAGTTTCTATTTAGAGTGTAGGATGTTCAAGCTTTTGGGATTTAGAGGGCAGAGCTTAGGATCAAAAGCCTTTTAGGGATTTAGGGCTTAGAGTCGGGCTTTGAAGCTTCAGGGATTCAGGGTTCAGAGTTTGGGGTTTTTCAACCCTAAACCCTAAACCCTAAACCCTAAACCCTCTGATACAGGTCTTATCAGGGCTGAAGTGTTTGGAGAGGCAAAGTCTTGCTGCTTGTTTCTGAAGCCCGAGCCAACACCGGCAGCCTCAGACCATCCGTTACAAGTGGGGTTATAAGCCCCCTAATATGGGTTATAACTATAGTTACCTTACTTATAACCCCACTTATAACTACCCATGAAGCTCCAAGTAGACCCTACTAGACTCGAAAGCCTTGAGCCTAGCATGGGGGCCTGAAGAATCACCAGCACTATCGTGGGGATTCCTTATTGTAGCTATAGTATAATACACCCCCCAAAACCCTATCTAATTATAAAGGTTTCTACATTAAGTAAGCCTTTAACTCTATTCCCTCCCCTGTGGGCCTGTGGAATCCGTTCGCCGCAAGCGGATCGCAAGTCTGCACTTTCAACCCGCGGGCCCTAGATGCCTTGATTGAGCCAGATACTCTAAATCACATTCAGGATCCCTGGTCGAATTCAAGTAAGCTTCTTAAGTAGGGCATGCTGGACTTTCTGTGATGAACAGGAGTTCTACGACCGCGTCGAGGAGCAGCAGACTCCGGCTGTGGCAGAGGCGGGTTGATTAGAGACAGATAGATAGATAGTTAGATAGATATATAGACGAGTAGCTTGCTTGCTTGCTGGCTTGCTTGCTTGCTTGCTTGCTTGCTTGCTTGCTTTATTTAATGATCGATAGACTCGTTGATTGGCTGGCAGGTCGCTTGATTGATTGATTGACTGACTGACTGACTGACTGACTGACAAGTTGATTAAGTTTGGTTTCTTCGCATGAGGGGCTCCTTCATTTTCAGTAAGGGTTTGGGGAAGGATACCACTGCTTTGGATCTTGTTTTAGGATGCTAGTCGTTGAAGCTACCACCACAGGAAGGAGTCAAACGGTTGCAAAGTAGCTTCTCGTCGTCACTATGTTTTACATCTCTCTCCCTCTCTGTCGTATGCCGGTTGAAAATTGACAAGATGAGCAGCTGTTTGGTGCCCGACCGTGTTTCAGCTTTCAAATCTTTACGAGCCGGTCATGTCCCAGGAATCAGAGGAGACCATTCCTCCGGATTCTTTGCGCTGGTTCTGGAGGCTACATGGCTAGCCTGCTTCTCTCGATCGGTGTTTCTAGCATTTCATTGTTGCCGTGCCTTACACTCAAGCGATCCTCCAGTACTTGTTGTTGTCCATCTGGCGAGAGCTCCCCGAACCCCTGACATGGGCGCATGCCTTCTCTGTCCGTCACATGCCGGATGTTGCATGGTATTTCGGGACTACAGCACAGCCCCACAGAGTTCGAGCCGCAGCTGTCATACAGACAAAGCTTTACATTGTTCTGCATAGTGGGGGGTACCTGATGTTAGATAGGTTCTTGGATGCCTGGAAGTTTAAAAACTTCTGCGCTGTATTGCAAGAAAGTTCAGAGCAGGCAGCTGCGTCTGTCAACATTGCAATGACCTGCGCACTAGATACCTGAACCTGCTAAAGCCTCTTTGCTTCCAGGTTTGGCATTAAGTCCTCTAGCATTTTCGCTCATCTAGAGCCCCAGAGCCCGCCCCAGCGTGATGAAAGCAATCTGGAGGTCTTGTTCATTCATCACAAGATCCCTTGTTTGGTCCCTTCGCTTGTGCACATATATCATACTATTTTATATTATGTTGTCTTGTGTTTTGTGTTATGTTATGTTAGGTTTGGTTTTATGAGAAGTTGTATTTTATTCTCATTTGACTCATTTCATACTATATGACATCACATCATCAGACATTGTATTATAAATTGTCATGTTACGTTTTACTTTTGTTGTATGATAGTCACAGTAGATTTTCTTGTCTTGTGCTGTACTGTATTGTGTTGTGTTGTATTGTATTATACTATACGACATTACGTTTTATGGTACATTACCATACGACACATACTCAAGCATACCGTTTCTGATTAGCCCGGCATCAGTAGTCTTCCCATATCAGTAATAACGGTAGTGGTATTCAGAAGCACCACGATACCAAAACGATGACGCCACCACCGCCACCACCCCCACCACCACCCCCGCCACCACCACCGCCGCCGCCACCACCACAGCCACCACCACCACCGCCGCGACCACCATCGCAATCATCGTCAGCACGAAATCAAGACTCAACTGGCCATACACAAACTCTAATTCTTGAACCTTTGGGACCAACTCATCAGTTGGAACACTACCTGAAAACCCTCAAGCTGCACCTCCCAAACCGAATCGATTTCTGCTAAGGCCAACCATGAAAAAAACAGCCCTCTCATCACAAACCCTCACGGCCCAATATTCGCAACCCCCTCCAATCAATTCGCCCCTTTAACTAAAGGTCCCTCATTCTGGCTCCACGTTCAAACGAAGGAAGATTTGCTAAGTTTACGGTTTAGGGGTTTACGGTTTAGGGTTTAGGGCTTTAGGGGGTTTAAGTTTCGGGTTTAGAGGCTTTGGGGTCTCTCAATCTCTCTCTCTCTCTCTTCATTTCCAAGGCTCCGACTGTTGCGTGGAATGTGTACCCGGCGGAGGCTTCGTCTTGGGCTCTTGGGTTTCTCAAAAAGTTCTACCAGGTTTCTTTAGGGTCTCTTTAGGGCTTTTGAGCAGGGACTTCAGGAGTTGGGCCAGGTAACCTAGGGTTCAGGATTTTGAGGAAAAAAAGGTTTCGGGCCCCCAACGCCGTTAGGTTCAAAGTGGTTTCGGCTCGGGGGTTCATGCTTCAAGGGCTTAGGATCTTGAGGTTCAGGGTCCTAGCCTCCGATAAGTTGGGTTAAGATAGGGGCCTTACTAATTACCTACATCATTTTTTGGGGGGTCCCTTCTTAGAATTATATCAGAACTTACTCCAAAACCCTATTCTAATTATTGGCCCCTATATTATAGGAAGTTCGAAGACGACTGGCTCCATTCTCTTGTAGAGCCGTTAGAGGCTACCCACGAGGCTTCGAGTACACCCCCGACTTGTGCGAGACCACAGCGTGCTTAGGGCGTGCAAGTTGCATGAGGATCTATACTGCGAGCTTCCGAAAATGAGGGTACCCTATTTTGGGGTCCTTATAATAGGGATCCTACTATTTAGGGTACTATATTAGGGTCCCCTGTTGTCTGAAACCCCCATACTGCGAGCTGCTCTCCTCAGCTGGCATCGTTGGTCCGCTCTCCTGACTTTTCTTGTCTCTTCCTTTGGAACTGGAGCCCCAAATCTGAAAACTACAACCTTCAACCTAAACTTCCGAGCTTCACACCCTAAACCCGGAGCCCCAGAGAGCATGAGCTCTGAACTCTAGATCCCAACCAAAGAAGCCTGAAATCCTCAATCCCCAAGTCCCAGGCTGTAAACTCTACACTCTAAGACTCTAATCTTTTTCCAAAATTCCGTATTCCTAACCCACTAGAAATCGAAACCCGTAAGCTCTAAGTGGTATATGGTCGTAAGAACTGGAAACAGAGTCCCAGATCCTCTCTCTCTCTATATATAGATATATATGTATACTACAGTATACAACCCCTATTCTACTTCATTTCAACTCATCTTGATTTCGTCTCTGTCCAGCCAGGTCGAGAGCTCAGCCTCGCGTGGTCTTTCGCCTTAGGCTGGGGATTTTTTTCCGCAGGACCTTGCGAATGTCGCATAAGGCTTTGAAACTTTTTGATTAAAGGTTTAGGGTGTAGGAACCATAGTTTAATGCTGTGGTCTCCTTAAGGTTGGTATGGATTGCCCTAGTCGTAGTCATGGTCATGGTGATGCCTGGTGACTTAATTTCTGGACTCTCATGCTGGCGGGTTTGTAAACAAAATCTGGCCCCCAACTCCTGAAACCAATCTCCAAACTCCAAGCCGCAAGCCCTAAAGCCCACCCGGCAAATGCCTTGACCCAAACTCCAAAGCCCTAAACTTATGTGTTAGATCACACATAACATACATACATACATACATACATACATACATACATACATACGTACATACATACATACATACATACATACATAAATACATGTGTATA
>CAJNDV010001788.1:0-13996 GCA_905221635.1 Symbiodinium sp. CCMP2456
ATGCTTGGCGTCAAGGCAACTTGGCCACAGGCCAGGAAGCCGGCGCCAGGGAGCCGGTGCCGGGGAGCCGGCGCCGGGGAGCCGGCGCCGGGGAGCCCTGTTGGCCTGTGTGCAACCCACCCCCACACCCTTCCCTGCCACTTCCAACGCCACTTCACCACAAACCCGAAAAATCCGCTGGCGGCTCCTGCGTGCAACCTACACCCAAACCCTTCCTTTCCACCTTCCAACGCTTGTTTCGTCACAAGCCCCAATCCGGCGCCGGGAAGCCGGCGCCGTGGGAAGTGGCGTGTGTGCTACCCACCCCGCAACCCCTTCCCTGCCAGCTTCTTACCCAACCCATCAAGGATGCTAGGCAGCCTCAAGTCCACTTTCACCGCAAGCCCCAAACCGGCGGCCGGCGCCGGGAAGCCGGCGCCGTGGGAAGTGGCCTGTGCAACCCACCCAATACCTTCCAAACCCCAACCAAAAAACGGATGCTTGGCAGCTTCAGGTTTCCCCACAAGCCCTAGTCCGGCGCCGGGCAGCCGGCGCTGTGGGAAGCGGCCCTCCCAGCTTTCAACCCTAACCAACCAAAGATCACACCCTTCCCTGCCGGCTTCCAACTCCAACCAAGGAAAGCACTACTAGAAGCCCCAATCCGGCGCCGGCAAGCCGGCACCGCGAAGCCGGCGCCATGGGAAGTGGCCTGTGAGCGACCCACCCCCAACCCCTTCCCTCCCACCTCCCAACCCCAGCCAACCAATGCTATGCAGCCTCATTCGGCCACAGGCCGGGAAGCCGGCGCCGGCAAACAACCCTTGCTGCTGCCAGCTTTATATACTGAGCGGAGCAGCGTGCGAACCCATCCGTGCCACCTTTCCGTCTTGGTTCGTCGCTAATATTCACACAGTGCAATTTCGTCTTAGGTTTTTAGTTAAGTTTTAGGCTTAGGCAAAGTTGTAGTGCGCGCCACGCCGCCCTGGAGGCAGATTCAGCTTTCAGCCCTGCCGCAAAGACTGGCTGGAACACTTCGAGTCGCTGTCCTGTTTGCTGGGCGCAGGGGTTGCCAGCGCCATTCGAACACAATCTGCGGGATGGTTCCGTGCCGAAGCACAAGGACCAGCTTGTCCAAGCCCTGGCAGAAAACCCCGAATGTCCGTATGATCGTGATCACCTACAGCGAATGGATAGGCGAGAGCTTCGGCATGTGTACCAGGTTACTCGTAATTTCATTCCTCACAAAGCAAATCCAACAATGTTCCTCGAATTAAGCTGCAGATTGTTGTTCGGATTGTTCGGGTTAAAGACATTCTTCATGGAATGTTTTGGCTGTTTTGGTTCCTCAATAAACCTATTTAGGTAATTTAGGTCACTTAACTTAGGTCATTCGCAACCATGGACCGGGCCCAGCTGGCGGAGCGATGTAGGCTGCATGGTCTGCCGTGCGAAGGCAAGAAAGGAGTTTTGATGGAGATCTTGCGGAATCATTGGAAGAAGCAGGTGGAGCTCGCAGCGGTTCGGTCGTCCGGACAGTCGGCAGCAGCGTGGCTAGATCGTGGTCGTGATTCAAGCCATGAGGCTGCTTTGAGGCGACGTTTGATGCAGCTCGAGATTATGATCCAGTGCCATGAAGAAGAGGCGGCCTCGATCCGGGCAACTTTGGCTACCGCAGGCTCCACCCACAGCGTGCAATGATTCTGGCCGATTCTTGTTCTGGATTCCTAATTAATAATCAAGAAAGCCTCAGCTCAAGTGCGTGGCATCTTGCGGAGATTTGCAAAAAAGCAGGTAAGGCTGAGACTGGCCAAGGGTTTCAGGTTCGTTGCAGTTCCTGGAGCCTCTCCCTTCCTAAGCCCCCCTACCCTTTCAAGGACTCACTATCTGTAACCAAATATAGTAAATTTCATCATAAACAAATTGAGCAGGCAACTTGTGCATGAGTCCCAAGGCTTCCGTGCCACCTCCTTATTTTGCTTGCCCACCACAATGGGTTCGGGGGCTTAGGTATTTAGGGCTCTACAGAGGCAACTTATAGGGCTTGCGGCTTGTTGGACTTAAATTGGAAGCAGCAAGGGATTAGATCATTATTCAGTCCTTTGGCTGCCGCTAAGACGGTTAACCATATCCCAGTGTATAGATAGGTTCTGCCTTCCAATACAAATTCTCCACGAGCTTGTCGACATGTTCGAGTCTGCTGTTTATCATTGGTATTGGCGCTGCGTAGGTGTGCGTCGGCATCCATGGGATTCTAGAAGGACCAGAAGGACTTTCGGCGACGTTCGGGGTTGTCAGGGAGGCCGGGATTCATTTTGAAGGGTGCTGTCGTTTGCCCCATTGATCATTGGCAGGAATGATGCGTTGAAAGGAGTAATTTGAAATATGGCAGTTGCAGTCCGAAAGTCGCACAGCCGCGCAGCCATGAAAAGCAGCAGCACAAAGCCAGGACGCGCCATCGTGTACATGCGAAGTCGATGTCTTCAATGAGCTGCTCGAGGCGGTGAAGTTTGTGTCTGCATGGTTTCCTGGTGATTGGATTTGTGTCATTTGGGTTAAGACGGTTTAGATGATTTAGATTTAGACAACATGTTTCTTGGTGCCCAGATGCTTCGTCCTTCGTGATCGTTCTTGGGGCTAACGGTTAACGGTCAACGGGTTTAGGGCGAAGCATTTGGCGATTTAGGCTTGGGTTTAGTTTAGGCCTGGGGTTTCGGTTTAGACTTTATAGGCTTCAGCATCTAAGTTAGGGTTTGGGTTGGTAGACATACTATCTGACTCTGACTATACGTTAATTGCTGCTGTAAATTATAGCCTCCTCTATACTACTCTATACAGTATAAAGAATATGCATGCGATTGGATTGTTTTCTCAATTTTGGTCTTCCTCCCGACGGCTTTGTGAACGCAGTCCCTGCTTCCCGAGGCTGTATTGGTTGTTATATTCAGAGGTACTGGGTATGGGCGGTGTGGTGCCTAGTAATCTCAGCCGCCTAAGATTCTTGCAAACAATCTTCGCAGCCGTTCAGCGCAAGCATGTCCTGTCAATTCTGAGGGTCAGCTGCATAAGAGATGGACCGTTTAGGTGATCATTCACTCACAGTCTTTTCGTGTAAGATTGGACCCGAGCGCCACATGTGGAGCACTCTTCAAAGTTTTCAACACTTAACAAAGCAAAGATAGGTCATCATAGCAACCTTGCCCTGCAGTGAAAGTATGGATGCTCCGGTGCAGCAAGATATGGATCATGCTCATCCGAATGCGGCACCAGTGGTCGCTGTTCCTGAGGGGCAAATGCCTGGGTTGGCTGCTCCGGAAGAGGCGAAGCCTCTGGTGGCTCTTGAGGAGGAGGAGGAGGACCAGGAGAAGAATGGGAAGGTCAAAAGGGGTCGTGGCCGTGGTAAAAACAAAGACCCAGTGCAGTTGAGTCGTTTGGCAACGGCTTCAACACCATCCGCAGGCCCTGACAGGCGCAAAGCCCTTCAGAAGATTTATGAGAACCGCCGAAAACGGAAGGCAGAGAACCCAGCGGAGGAAGAGACATACTCTCCGGAAGAGATGAGTATGCTAATCCTTCAGCTGCGGGCCCGGCTCGCAATAGCTGAGGGTGCCAAGGTGAAGCGTGAGGCTGTTGTCAAGCAAGAGCCTGATGAGGTCCAAGACAACCTTCAGAAGCAGTTGCAGGCAAAGTGCCAAGAAGTGGAAGAGCTCAGAGCCCAGCTTGCAAAGGCGACGACAAATCTGGAAACGCAGCATTGGTTGCTTGAGAAGCTTCGTGCCATGATACCGACGAGGCCCGTTTTGCGATTGAGCTGACTGTGTAGGGCAGGGCACCGTTTCACATATGACATGTTATATGACTCATATTGACTATAGACAGACTACAGTATAGACTATAGGCTCTAGGCCACAGGCGGATGCCTGAACAAGGCTGGGGGAACTTTTATTGCATCCAGGAGGGTTGCAATGTTGTACACGTGAGCGCACGTGTAATTCGAATTTTACACATCGTGGGAGCAGCAGCGCAATAAGTCATTCGCTTGCACAGGTGCAGCTCTTGCTTGGTGTGCAAGCTTATGCAGTCAAGTGACGAGAGCGCCAGCGTGTGTTGTGCATGTTGAGCTTGAGCTAAAACTGCTTTGGCAGGCTTCTTCTTTCCATTGCCGCTTGCGTGGACCTCGAAACTCTTCTTGGCATTGAGGTTGATTCGGTCCTGAGGGTTATGGTAATGCCTCGGCCAATGAGTCCTGCGCGCGTTAAACATGGCAATCAGAACAATGGTGATTCAGCTGTGGATCGTTCGCCAGGGTTGAATGGTAGCAATAGGAAATTCATCGGTACATCATCTGTGAATCTGAGAATCTGATATCAGATATTGTCCATTGATATCACTGATATCACTGATCGACTGATCGACTTCACTGATATCAGTGATATCAGTCATATGAGTCATATCACAGATGTGAGATATCAGTGATATCAGATATCCATCCACGTGCAGGCAGGCTCGTCTTGTCTATCTCGTCTAGAGTCTAGAGTCTAAAGTCGTCTAAGTCTAAGTCTAAAGTCTTTAAGTCCAAAGTCTAAAGTCTAGATAGTCTAGACACTGGACTAGACTCTAGACTAAAGACGTCCGGCGCAGCTTTGAGGCCGGCGTCCTTCGCTGCAGGCTTCGACAGATGGAAGGCCAGACTGAAGTCTGGGCAGTCCTAGCTCTTATTCCTGGATTGCTGGTCGATTGCCACCCCAAATCATGTAAGTGTATCACATAGCCATAACATAAAGCCATCATATAGCCTAATAGCTATCTCCTAGCCCTTGGAGCGTGAGCTTGAGTGAACGGTGTGCACACAACGGACGTAACGTATTATGACACATGACTGGGCAATTTGGTCGTTGACTAATACCAGTGCGCAACCATGATTGCCGTCAGTCCGTTATAAAATCGGCGAATGGGTTGTGTGTGAGCCAGAATCTATACGTTGCTAGGCTAGACAGAAAAAGATCGCGCTTCGTTCCATGGGTTCACAGATCCACACAAAGTCCTAGGCTTGCTATTGCCTTAAGTTGAAGAATGCTTCAGCTTCAGCCTGAAACGAACCCGAATCGTAGGCGAGCTAAGGCCAAACACATACCGTCGATACTGTACCCCAACCTTGAAACTGAACGCCAACCGAAGCACTGAGCCCAAAGTTAAAGCCTGTAACCTGTAGCTTATATATCGTCTAAAGGCTAAAGGCTTTAGGTTTTTAGGCTTTAGGCTTTAGGCTTTAGGCTAAAGCTTGAAACCTAAAGCCTAAAGTCCTAAAGTATTCACCGGCTAAATCCCGGACCTTAACGGCCTGTATGTTTTTGCCAAGGACTTCTGCCTTGGCCGGCGCACCATGGTGATCGCCTGTCCCGGGATGTGGGTATATGCGGGCGGGCTTGTGTTTTTCGATCGGTTTGGGAAACAATAAACATGCCGCCCCAAGTCCCCGAAAGCAACCTTGGAACTTGCAGTCAAGGTTTAAAGACAGACGCGACTTGGAACCCTGGACCTGCATCTCGAAAAACCTGGGCCTGAATCCTAAAGTTTCAAACCCCTAGCCTAAACCCCACAAACCCGAGCCCAGCAAAACTGAAAACCGTGCAGCCCCAAACATGCGGGTCTGTGATATCAATCCACTTAGCAACCTGGGCCTCGTCCCGACAGCTTGTGTGTTCATGGATGTGAGGGTTTACGGCAAGGTGAGGTAGTGTCTCGGCAGAGTTGGGTTGTCCGGGGTTGGGGTTGCGGTTTGAGTACGGCAGCGGCCCTGTGATTCGCGCTTACAGCAACTCGAACATTGGAACCTGCGTGTAGATTTGGCCGACTTAATCCTGTGGATTCCGCCTTCAGGCTTATTCCAGCTCCCTTCCAATTGGGCGTAATCAGGAGTTGCCGGTTACCCAAATCTGCTGGTCGTTGTCACGAAGTCATGGCCGTCCTGAACTCCTTAAACTAAAAACCTGAACCGTCCTACACCCTGCAGCGCCTACACTCAAACCCGAAACCCCATAGCCCATAGCGGTGACACCGACTTTCATACAAGACTGCAGTGTGTTTTTGTGTCCGCGCCATGCATGCCATTGCCTTCCGAAACAAGTTGGGCAGGGTCAACTCGAATTGGTCCCGGCGGAAGAATGATGCGAGCGCCATCGGTCAGAGTGCAGTTGATGTTGTTGATGCTGTCGATCCTCTGGATCGAGGCCCGATGCCTTCTCAAACTCATTCGTTTAATTACATTCAATCATTCGATCCATGTTTTCATTCAGGCAGGTTGCCGGTTGCAGGCAGAGCCCTGTCCCCACAAGGCCGGAAGAGGATCAAAATTTCTGCGTATCTCAGCTCTGCTTTTTCCAAGCTCTACGATGCAGCTGGGCAGTTTATCCATCAAGTTGACCGAACCCAAATGACGAGCAGATCGAGTCTCTTCGTAGCCACAGCTTTTCTGCAGGGCCAGCGCAGGCCCGATGTCCGAACTTCAGATGAAACTGGAGACTTCCACTGTAGCCAGTTGCCTGTTGTCTATTGCCTATCTATTGCCTTGTCTATTGCCTATGGCTATTGCCTATTGCCTATTGCCTATTGCCCTAGCCTATTGCCTTAGACTATTTATTTCCTACTGCCTACCCTACATATACGCTGTGGCTATGGTCCTATGGTCTAGGTTGTAGTAGCCTATGGCTAGAGCCATAGCCATAGCCCATAGCCTAAGCTATAGCTTAGCAAGGAATAAGTAAAGCGTAAAGCCTAGATGTTTGGCGGCTACAGGCCATTGGCCATTGGTGATAGGCGAGGATACTGCCTTGCTGGATGTTCAGCGAGGTCCTTCATTGAGGAAGTTGTGCACAAAGCGCACGCGAACAGAGAGAATAATTTCATCAACATCTCATTTGGTTTCGACGAGACGCAGCAACGACATCATCGACAGCAGAAGCTTGTGGAGGCAGTGGACCAGAACATGCAGGGCGAGGGCGATGCTGATGCTGCTCCCGAGACAAGGCCCCGAGCTTGACAGATCTCTTGGGAACGTCTTATGATGCGAGTGGTTTGTTTCAGCATGCAGCGGTAGCCGGTAAATTAGAAACATTGAGAAAACGATGTAGCAATATTGAAAATTGTCAGATGCACTCGATCTCTACTAGGTATCCTCTGAAACAGGCCTGTGGGTCGCCTTGGTCACGGGCGACGTGCTGATCGCGCAGTCGGCCGATATGAAATTGTGCACAACATGGTTTGCTCCGGATGCATAGGGTGGAGCACGAACAGCCAGTATACTGAACAGGAGCTTATTTTTCCGCCCTTGAGATTGCAAAGTACGACTGCGAAGCAGGTGGTTGCAGGGCTCTGTCAAACGTTCTCGCAGCATCTCTTTGGCATCTCATGGGAGATCGCTTTGCAGCAGATTGCTAATTCGTTCAGTAGCATTCACTTTTGCATGGTGGGTGACGCTGCAACCTCCAATGTCAAATGTATGAAGCATTTGCTGCCATGGCTACAGGAACAAGGCAAACGCTGGAACCTGGTGGTTTCAGGGGTTTTTATGCCTTGTCTATTACATCAACTCTCGCGGCTGATCATCATGGATTTGGACCGCTCGGATCTGTCGACCCCACTGTTTTCGATTACTCGACTCACCCAACACTCTGTCCTCCGGGACAAAGTCTTTGAGTCTTTGGAGAAGGAGCTCCGGGCTCGGTTCCGTCGGAAAACATGTTTCCCTCCTGCAGATGTGGAATCTTGTTCTGCAGATTTCCGTAGACAGCTCAACCAGATTCTTCTTGGCCGTTGGCAAGAGAATGGTGCAGTCTCGGCAGCGGAGCAGAGGGTCCTCGACATGTTCTCCTTTTTTAATGGGGACATTACCCAAGAGGCCGAGTGGGAACACTATTGCAATGGCTGCTGCGGCAACGATCAAATTGCCATGAGCAAAGCAGCTTAACACAAATCGGCGGTTCATGGCAGTGGTGTATAGTATCAGTACAGTCCAGTGTGTTCAACAGTTCAACACATACTGTCATGTTTTCTGAGGATTTCAAGACCCAGTGCGGCTGTTGACATTCCAAGAACTTTTGACTGTTGTTTTAACGCTGGGCGATTTAAGACGTAGGCCTAGGACAACAGAGCCCAGTTGGGTGATGGGGATTTGTGCATTAGGTTGCACAAGAAGCTTCGTAGGTCAAAGGCCCAACGTGTGCCCCGTGCCGATGAGCTCCTAACTCCATAAGCCTACGTCATAAGTCATGAGTCATAAGTCATAACATAAATGGTGTGGAATGACAACTCAATGGACCCCGAACCTGAGGCTTTGGCGCACCTGCGCAATAATTTCAATGGCGCATTTGAGCTGTTCAACCCACAAAGATGGCATCTTGTGATGCCTGCGCTGGCGCAATGGTGCCAGTTTGTTGCATTGCACAACGCCGCTGCTGTATGCGTGGGTGAGTCCTCCGTGTTGGACCAGGCCATGCTCAGGTTCAGGTTCCAAGCTTACGGTCCGGTATAGATTGTAGAAAGGTTGGGCTTGAAGGCTTGGGGCTAAGCGGCTTAGTGTTCGGGTGGGATGGTTGCGACTTGGTTCGTTTTAGGCTATAGTTTTAGGGTTTAGGCTCCAGATTTACGTTTTTTTTTACAGTCTATAGTCTATAGTCTATAGTCCATACTATACTCAATTATATAGTCTACAGTCGAGTGTATAGTCCATAATCTAAAGTCGGTTATGGCCATAGCGTAGTCTAGAAGAAGCTATAACTTATAGTGTCTTTTACATACTGCAGTGAACTGTAAGACTTCACGTTTCAGCCTTTCACCTTTAGCCTCTAGCCTTGGGGCCGCGGGTAGTTCTATCATTGGTGATTCGAGATTCAAGACTTTCCCACTAGACTATCTGGAAGGTAGGCGCTGACCAGCCAGCAGCACCTCACGAGGACGCTGCTGATTTCGAGTTTTTTCGACAGCTCAACAACACCAGGAAATCCAAGTCGGACAAATTTCTCAAGAACCCGAAGACACGGTTTCAGCTCCTAGCAACAATGACCCTTGCAACGATCGTTGCACCCATGGTTCGAATCTTATTCCAGACCTCTAATTCAGACCGAGCTGGCATCCACAAGCAGAGCAAGAAAGTTGAGGCTCGTGTTGCTCGGCGAGTGCGATCCAAGGGTTCCCTAGCAGAGGCCGAGCCTCCCAGGTTGTCAGATGTTCCAGGAGTTGCTGCTGCGGCTGTGGCACGTTTATGGTCCTCAATTCTTAACCCAGCGACAATGGTGTTTCGAGTCGCTTCCGCTTTCTGGCCACGTGGGGAATCTTTAAGTGAGATGTACACGCACCTCAGCGAAGAAATTTTGCGAAACATTGCAGCATTGAAATGGCGAGTCATTTGCAGGTTTGAGTCAGCACCATTCAGTGCCATGGAACTGGAGAAAGAAGTTGTTGATGGGTCGCTGCCTGCTACAAGTGAAGAGGTTGGCAAGCACTGCAGGCGACTGTGTGAAGCACCGCACACATGTTGCCTTGATTCATCATGGAGTCTTCCTGTGAGGGAGGCATGCTTGGCAAGCGAGAGTCCAGAGGATGTTTTTGCTTTGCACATGGGTAACTTTCTTCGGTCATGTCGACTGTGCAGTCTCCGAGAAGAACACATGCATGCCATGCAAGGCAAACTGGCAGGCGGTAGTGCTGCTGCAGCTTCCCGACATCACAGCCAGGCCGCGCGCTTCGTCGTGCAGAATCTGGCCAGGTGCTATGTGGGTCGCGGTGGCCGTGACCTGATGCATTCGAGCCCTGAGATCAGAGCAGCAGCCAAGACAGTACGTAAGAAGAAGGTGCTGCATGCCCGGCCGAAGCAGATGGGCTCTGGGCGCTTCATGTTTCTTGCGGCTCAGCTTCGACAACACGCGGGGAAGACCAAAGAACAGGTACTCCAGGAATGGAAGGATCTGGACTCCCAGACGAAACAGGTGTGGCAAGCGCGTAGCAACATACAAGTACGAATGCAACGAGAAGCAAAGAGCCACGCCCAAGAATCCCAGCAGCAAGCGGCCGTTCCCACTCCATGGAATCTTGGAGATTCAAACTTCCCCTTGACACAGCGAGCTATGAATGATTTCTTGGTCATGTTCAGAACCAAAGATGCTGCAATCACCGCCTTGAATGAATGCGACGACGAAAACTGCAGAGACTTTTGCAAGAAGGTGGTGGAAGGCCAAAAGTATCATTCGATGGACGCTGCCATGACCTTCAGCAAAGCAACAGTGTTTGCACAGGTTCGTGTTGAAGATGAGCAGGCCACAAATATTCTGAAGGCAGACTGCAAGCCTGCTTCTTGCGTAGCACAGCACCCGGGGTTCTGCAAGACGCGTGATGCAGGGCAGGCAGCTGAAGTTCAAAGTTTGTTGAAATTGTTTCCAACATGCAGCTGCGTTTTGCGATGTGAAGCTCGTCGTCCTCGCCGAGCGCCCTTGGTCATGTACTTGCGAGCAGTTCTAGGCCGGTTGGGGCTCGTTCGTTGCCGTGGCGGGTGGTTGAAGACATAAATATAAATGATGTAAATTGAAATATAATATAACTTAACTGAAATATATAAAGAGGTTAGCCGGAGCTGACAACTGGGTTTTATTCAGCTGGATAGTGGGGTCTGGTTTGAAATCGTTGGCTGATGTAGAGAGTTCGATGTTGAACAATATAGCATATGGTCCTATGGTCCGAGACTTCGGCTACAAGTCTATAAGTCTATAAGCTATAAGTTGTTTGTTTGCTGCACCGGTTGCACCTGCCAGGCACGAAGAAACCGTTGCGGCTGTTCTTCGCATGGCTTGCGCTTCCAGGAGTACCTGTTGCGGACGGCCAGTGTCTTGTTTATTCGTCAGAACGTGCAAAAGTGCCACACAACGCTGACTTTGCACGGCTTCCTCCGAGCTGTGCTGATGTGGGAAATTGCAGCTTGTGGAATCAACACGAAGCTGCGTTGCAGCTCTTGAAAGTTGCTGACCTGAAAGCTTGGACGTTCTATCAGATGGATTATACGCAACATTCTCTGAAAAATCTGGTTATTACTGGGAAGCTGCGTGATTTGGGTCTGGCAAAGGTCATTGCTACTCCAGCGCCAGCAGAAGCAGCCCCCCGTGAGGATGCCAACATTTTCGATTGCCCGCTTCTGAAGCCTGGAAAGGCTGCAGCTGGGGTGGGGGGCGGTGACGGCAGTGACCATGACGACGAGGACGACATGTTGGAGGAGAGAGATGAGGTCCTGGACCAGGGCGTCGAAAGCAATGACGACAAGTCGGGCAGCGAGAATGAGCGGAATTTCCCTTTCAGGCGTGGTCACACCGAAGATGTGGCTGATAATGAGAGCAATGCAGGCTCTGCAGTCTCCAGGGGTTTGGGCAGAACCCATGGACAAAGCACGGATGTGACCGTTCTCCAGAGGATTTTGGGCGACAGGTGCCTAGGCTGTTGTGCGCTGTCGTTCTCAGGATAGTGTTGTCGTTTGTTGTTTGGGGTTGGGATCCAAGCCCATGCCTTTGTGTTTTTGCCGCATTCGGAAGTAGCAATATTCTGGCCTTGCTCAGGCTTCCTTTGCGCGACGGCTACCGCATTTACTTCAACAGGGGCAAAAGTTCGTGGGTTCTACATTATCGGAATAAGTATGTGGCGGGGTCCAACCGCAATTTGAACTACTACAAGAATGACCGAGGCCAGGAACATGCCCAGCACAGACCATGATGTGTTTGAGATTGTAGGCTGAGTTGGCTACAGACTACAGGACATATAGTTTGCGTGTACAAACTCTAATTCCTGTTCTGTTTGGCACCCCTGGCCCAGCTGCTGTGGAATCCGTATACAACTTCTACCAGACACACTCACCGCCGGCCGCCTGAGCTCGTGTGGAAGGACATTTGTGCGGTTGCGTTGAATCGCCCGGCTGAGCAGTTGAGCATGCCCGATTGCATGCGCGGGAACGAGTTATGTGTATGACTCTGTATGTACCGTTGATGATGGAACAGTCACCGTGGATCCTTGACCCACAAACTTTGTGTTTGGCCACAGGACAGCTATGACAGCTACGAGATGGGCAGTTTGTGATGGCCATCCGGGCCATCAGCGTTTTGTGACCGGCGAGGTCAACATGTGCTGTAGATGTAGACTGTCGACTGTAGATATGAATCATGGCCTCATGGCAAGACGTTCTCCAGCCATCATATCCTTCCCCCACACTTTTAAGGCAGTCTTGGACTATTATACTCGGAAAAAACTTTAGCTCAGCAAAAGTTTGCGAACACTTTTCAATTAGTGGCGCTTCGGAGAAGGCTGGAGATGGGTGGCTATAGCTGAGCATGCCACATATTTGCGCCTGGCATTGTCACACTGAAAAACGTAGAACCTGCTTCTCAGCAACAAGTACGAATGACTCCTGAATCCAATCGAGCCTGTGAACACCCATGCGCAGGCAAAGGTGTGCTTCGATTTCCAGATGTCAGGGCCTTGGTGCGGGAAGGCTTGCTTTTGGTGGACGTTTGGTGTAAATAAAGAACATAACATAACTAACATAACATAACATTATAAGATAAGTAACCGTAACATAATTAACATTAACTGAACTACTACTATATCCGAAACTCGAAACCAAGCTTCATGGCTCCGAGAGAAGTTTACGGTTCACAGGGTTTAGGGTTTAGCCTAGGGGTTGAGGTTTAAATTTTAGGGTCTCGGTTTGTGAGTGGTTGATGTTCTTGTTGCAGACTGAGGCTGAGGCGCGAGCATTTTGTGTCTAGGGTTGACATTTTGGCTCAGGCCGTATAGGTGGTTTAGACTAGGTTTCGTTTTCGGTTTCGGGTTCGGTTCGGGTTTGTTTAGCCTCGGGTGTAGGCGCTTAATTAGTAGGGTTAGTGTTGAATCTTTAGGTTTCAGGCTTCAGGGTTTAGGTTGAGTTTTTGTGCGTGGGGGCATGCCATAGTCATAGTAGTTTCAGTATAAACGAGCTCGATTTACCGTGAGCTCTAAGCCTAAAACCTAGTGGCGAAAGGCTACAGGTCCCAGTGGAAATCCTTTATTTAAGCTGTATAGTTTATACATTTACAGACTAGAGACTTGTAAACTAAAGACTAAAGTGACTAAAGGCTAAAGACTTTACAGCCTCCTAGCACTTAATTAGGAACCCAAAAAGGACATAAGCATTATAGGGATATCCCTACCTTATTGGGCTTCATTATAAGGGGATTTTATATGGGATATCCGGGTCTTAATTTTTGCTTATGTGACATGTGCTTTTTTGGGGCCCTACTTAAGCCCCAAACCCTGAACCACAAGCGTAATCCGTACACTGTGAATCTCTTGGCCAAAACTTTCAGCTTTGTGTGATGAAGTTGGGCCATGCGAGAGATGTTTACCCTACCCTTCCAGGCTCATCCTCCGCTATTGGATCGCGACAAGAAGGCCCAGCAGGGCAGAGTTTGGCACTTGTGTCGAAAAGATCCAGGATCAACGGGCCAATGGTCTGCAATAGGCAATACGCAATAGTCGCAGTCATTTATGTCGGTTCCAAAACACAGCTTGTCGGGTGCTGAGGGCAAAACACTGCATAAACTTCTAAAGCCACAAGCCAATTAGAGGGCATGTAGTGAGTGTCAAGGTTGCACTAGGCCAATGCTAGGTTTGGAGAATATACTAATATGGCCAGCCAAAATAGCTGACAGCAAGGGCTGTCCTGGCCGGAACTGCGAGGGCGCCAGCCCAAATTTGGAAAGTAGTGCGGCCACGTCGGGCCTGACTGGAAGTACGCGCGCTCCAGTTGTGCTTTTTTTGTGCTCTGGTTTGTGCCTTTTTTTGCAATCTGGGAACGAATTTTTAGGGAGCACAAAAAAAACCACAAACTGCGAAACTCCGACCACAAACCAAAGCACAAAAAAAGCACAACTGGTTTGAAAGCTGAAAGCACAAATCGGACCACAAACTGCCAAACTCCCACCACAAACCAAAGAACAAAAAAAGCACAACT
>CAJNDV010001792.1:163-10303 GCA_905221635.1 Symbiodinium sp. CCMP2456
GACTTATAAGTACCCTAAAAGGGACTCTAACTGGGGTTATAGTACTTATAAGTCTATAAAATAACCATTTACTAAGTCCCCCGACCCTCCAAGTATAGAGCTCCTTTGGTGTTGGGACTTTGTTCATGGCCGTTACAGGGTTTATGGTTTTAGGGTTGAGGGTTTAGGGTTTAGGGTTTTAGGGTTTAGGGTTTAGGGTTTAGGGTTTAGGGTTTAGGGTTTAGGGTTTAGGGTTTAGGCAAAGCCTTGACCTGTTTGTACGCCCCTATTCTCAGGGCCATTACACGGTGACTACCTTCATTGAACCCTCGTAGTACCATTATAGAACCCTCGCGGAACCTTGATGAAACCCTTGTCGAATCCTCTTCCAAGGTGAAGAACCCTTCAAGAAGACCTGCTAATTTTACAGTTATATCCTTCCAAGAAACCTTCATTCTGCCCGTCCAGGATTCCTAAACGCGAAACGCTAAACCTTTTAAGCCTATAAGCCATGTTGACCCAGCCTAAACCCTAAACTCAAAGCCCTACCCCTTGTGGAACCCCGTATAGATCCCTTATGGACCGCTCAAAGGACACCTCAGTTACTGATATAGAAGCCTAAATAACTACCAATCCTGTTCCTATGGTAAGTATACTATAAAGAAGCGCAAAACCCTATGCTAACTGTTAAGGCCCCTACACCCCAAACCCTTATAGTAGCCCTTATAGAACCCTTTAAAGGAACCACAGAACCCTATTCTAATTATTAAGGCCCCTACATTAACTCCCATGATCCCCCAAACCCGCATCCAAGGTTAAGAGCCCCTCCTTCTAGGACGCCTAAAGCATGGAGCCCATTTGGGGTTTAGGAGTTTAGGGTTTAGGGTTTAGGGTTTGGGGGTTTAGGGTTTAGGGGTTTAGGATTTGTTGGTTTAGGGTTTAGTAGGGGTTTAGGGTTTAGGGGTTTTCGGGTTTAGGGTTTTTCGGGTTCAGGAGTTTAGGTTTTCGGGTTTAGGGTTTGGGGTTCAGGGTTTAGGGTGTAGGCGCTTCAATAATAACCTATGCAATCTATATATCTGTATAATATATATATATATATATATATATATATATGTAGTTTTTTTTTTTGTTCTTTTGTTGGTGGGGTTGGGTTCCTTGTTATACTTCTAGTATCGCATACCCCCCAAAACCCTGTTCTATTGATCAAGGCCCCTATATTTATCCTTCTAGAACCCGACAACTTATTGTTTTATAATGGAACCCTGGCAAAGCTATGATGGAACCCTCACAGGATCTTCCTGGACCACAAAGAACCTATCTTTTCAGGGTTCCTTATTATGGTTTCCTTACATAAGTCCTTAAGAAGGTAGGTTCTTTTGGGTCTAGGTTTAAGCTAAACCCTATATCCCGCAAAAAGAGCCCTAAAGCCTAAACCGTAGGCCGAGAGCCCTCTTGTCAGATAACGAAGCTTGAAGCAAACCGTACGAACTCTAGGACCCCTAAACCCTAAACCCTAAAACCCTAAACTCTATGGTCCAGGCCTCTTCCCAGGTTAACCCTAAACCCTTATAGAACCCTTGTAATTAGCACCTTTGTAGAAACCCTCTAACGCCCTCATAGATCCCTTTAAGGAGCTTTTTTTTTCGGTTACTAACCCTCAATCCTAAACCATATGGACCTAAACCCTAAACCCTAAACCCTATAGACCCTAACCCCCTACCAACAGGAGCCAAAGATGATCCTCCATGTCTTCCCAGGTAAATAGAACCCTTATGTTTAAGGTTTAGGGTTTAGGGTGTACCCTTGTAGAAGCCCTATACGACCCTTCTGGGTCCCTTTACGATAGACCCCTAACCCTAAGGGTCCAAGTACCCAATAAGCATATACTCTCCCAAATAAGCACCTAAATAGTTACTTTCCGTAACCAAAGTACCTCAGTGTTGGGTCCTTTGGACCCTTAGGGCAATCTCTTGTAGAGCCCTGTTCCCAGGTGAAGAAACCCTTGAAGGAAACCTTGTGAACTCTAGGACCCCTAAGCCCTAAGCCCTCTTCCCAGGTAAAGACCCTAAACCCTGAGCCCTACAACGCCAAACCCCAAACCCTATGATCCAGCCCTATTCCCAGGTAAAGACCCTAAACTCTAAACCCTAAACCCTAAACCGTAAACCCTAAACCCTAAACCCTAAACCCTGACCTCTGCAGCACGTGACGACACTTCCCCGTCACATTCCCGTGAAGATCGTTCATTGTGAGCTGGTGTGGGGTTGTCTTTTCAGTGCAAGCCCAATGGGGCGAGCCTCTGACCTTCTGCGTGAGAAAGGGGGCTACTGCATTTAAAAAAAAAAAAACCCTAAACCCTAAACCCTAAACCTAAGCTCTTGTAGAGCCCTCTTCCCAGGTAAAGACGCTTCGCCAGGCCGTCCGAGCTCGGCAGCGGAGCCTCGGATTCGCGAGCCTCGAGGCCATCGGGGCCGGGCTTTTGGGGCTTTTTGGGGCTCTTAAGGGTTCCTATTAAAAGGGGTTTTGGGTTTAGGGTTTAGGGTTAAGGATTTAGGGTTTAGGGTTTAGGATTTAGGGTTTAAGATTTAGGATTTAGGGTTTAGGGTTTAGGGTTTAGTGTACACCAAGCCCTAAACTGGTGGGTGTTTGTTAAGACTTCAGAAGAGTAGGTGTAGAGCTTAGTGTAAAGACGCTTCGAGTCGCTGCAGAAGTCCGTCGACTGCATCAAGGCCCCGAGGAAGATCGAGCCGGAGCGTGGCCTTCCGGAGAGATCCGTGGCTGACTTTATCCACCAGATGCGCCGAACAACCTCCGTGGGACATGCTGCGCCAGCTCCTACGTGATATATGGCCACCTGGGCTAATATAGGGGCCTAAATAGTTACCAATACTGTTTTGGTGGTTCCTTGCTATGATTATAGAACAATGGACCCCAAAACCCGATTCTAATTATTAAGGCCCCTCAAACCCTAAACCTGAAAAGTAGCCCTTATAGAACCCGTTAAAGACCCCTTGAAAAGAACCCCCCCCCCCTCCCGAAACCCTATTATAATTATTAATGCCTCTATATTATCCAATACCCTAAACCCTAAACCCTAAACCCTAAAACCCTAAACCCTAAGCCCTAAAACCCTAAACCCTAAGCCCTAAGCCCTAAACCCTACACCCTAAACCCTAAAACCCTAAAGCCCTAAGTCCTAAACCCTAGACCCCAAAACCCTAAACCCTAAACCCTAGACCCTAAACCCTGAGCCCTCAGCAATGTGCCCATCGCCCTGCCGTGCCGTCCCTCTTCTGGCCAAGCCAGGCCTCCTCTCGAGCAACTTTTGGGGTTCGAGGACGATCCCCCCGTTTTCCTATGCAGGGAACCCAGAGACTCCAATATCCCTTAAAAAAAGGGAATAGACCTTAAATCATACTAGCAATCCCTACTATGATTTAAGGTCTATTCCTTAAATAAGGAATAGACCTTAAATCATACTAGCCAGGGATCCCTACTAGATTTTAAGGTCTATTCCTTAATTAAGCAATATACCTTAAGTCATACTACGGATCCCTACTATAATTTAAGGTCTATTCCTTAATTGAAGAATATACCTTAAATCATACTAGGGATCTACTCCTTAATTAAGGGATATTGGAGTCTCTGGGAATGGCTGGAGAGGCCCGAGTTCCAGGAGTTTTGGCTTCGCATGAGATCAAGCGCTCCGCCCCTTTGCTGCTGTGGCCCAAAGACTCCAATATCCCTTAATTAAGGAATATACATTAAATTATAGTAGGATCCCTAATATGATTTAAGGTCTATTCGTTAATTACGGGATGTTGGAGTCTCTGGGTATGCCCAGGCCCAGTTGGGGATTAGCAAAGGTTTCAGGACAAACCAATATGGGGTAGCTGCGCCTTCGTGACGCCTGGACAACGGAGGACAGAGCGGAGGCAATCGGATGGAGCATCCAGTTCTGCCGAGCCTGCTTGCGCATGGCCCCCGTTTCGGTGGCTTGAGGTGAGGCAATCCCTAAGGGTCCATGTACCCAAATAGTGGAACATAAGCCCTAAAGTATCCAAATAGGGACTACATTAAGGCCAATGTTCTACTATTTGGGTACATGGACCCTTAGGGAATGGAGGCGAGCGTCCTCCCAGCATGTCAGGCACCAGGATGATGCCGCCCACGCTCGATTTGATTGTAGTAATTCTAATATTGGACTCCCCAAACCCTATTCTAGTCATGAAGGCCCCTAATATACTCTCAAAGGTTAGCTTTGCTGTCCCCTCTAAAGCTGAGCAAGAAAGAAAGGGTCACCCCTCGAAGCCGCCACCAGACAAAGCGCGCAGCGGAGCTGCTGGCTGATGCGGAGGCGAAGCTCCACCATGAGGCCAGGGCACAGGGTGTAATAGAATAGTTTAGGGTTTAGGGTTTAGGGTTTTAGGGTTTTAGGGTTTAGGGTTTAGGGTCTGATTAGTGTGCCCGGGACCTCCCCCACCAAACAGTTGGGAAGGGGTCCCCAAGAATAATTTGACTGGGATTTGTTTTGTTGGTCCCGGTCCGGTTTGGTAGTAATTAGTATTCGTAATAAACTTAGCAGTAGTATTGGTAGTAGTATTAGTTCTTGAGCACTCCGGTACACGGTGTTGGAGGTTTTTGATATGTTCATCATGATGATTATTCCGGCGGTTGTTACTACATGTTGTTATTGCTGCTATTGTTCTTCTTAGCTGTTATTGCGGTTGGTAGCATTCTTATTGGTATGAATATTGTCATGATCATGGTTATTGTTTATCATGACTATTGTTATTCATATCAGCATCGTTATTTCTAGTTATATGTTTTTGTATTGTGACCACGACTACTTGTTATTCATTGGTATTTTGTTTTATCATCTTCATTGTTATTTGTTATTATTGATGTTTTTGCTTTCATACATCTTAGTCATAGAGGTTTGCATAGACACGTGATTCCGATTGTTGGCACCCGTGCGTTTTTTCTCTAAAGTTATCACCTTCCGAAAAGCAACACAGTATCATTCAACGACTCAACGACACGATTTTTTGATTTGAAGGAACTGCTATCAATCACGCAAACCCTCAGCAGGCCCGTTGCAACGATACCATTAATCTTTGATCGTCTCCCTAAACTAAAGCAGCATAAATCTTGCTTCAAACCGCATAAGCACCCGATGCCCACAAATCAGCCCAAACATAGCCTTGAAAGAAAGGCTCTCAAAGCATACTGGAAGACGGAACATTCTTGATCCGCAGAGCAGCCCTAAACCCTAAACCCCTAAACCCTAAACCCTTAAACGGGGTCCTTGTACCCAAACAGTATATAGGGATTACATGAAAGCCAAAGTATATAATATTTGGGCACATGCACCCTCACGGAAAGCCCCTAGAGGGCATCAGGATGGGAACGATGAGAGACAATATCAACTCAACAGAGCCCAGATGTGACAGTGACGATGTTTAGGGTTTAGGGGGGTTTAGGGTTTGCCACCTGGCAGAAACAGCTACTGGTGTGGATTTATCGGTGAGCAGGACGTGTGATGAGTACAGTACTCGGTCACGAAAATGAACTGGAGATGCATTTGTGCCTTGAGTTATGATGCTCCTACCCTTGCCGACACTATTGATTTGGCATGGGATCCCATTGTTTCAGATTTCGGGATTCTGGAAGTTGGTTTTGGGCTTTAGGCTTCAGGACTTCCGGGAGTTGGAAGGCAAAGGAGTTGGGAGTCTGTCTTGATGCGAAAACTTCCAGCTCCTTAGACCCTAAACCCTAAAACCTAAACCCTAAACCCTAAAACCTACACCCTAAACCCTAAAACCTAAACCCTAAACCTAAACTCTCGACTTCAGCCGGCCCATCTGGCTCCAGGGAACGGCGTCGCAGAGTCCTAAGCACCGGGACCCCGAAGCCCTAAACCTTCTCCAACCCCTGAGCCCGAGACCCTCAATTCACAGGGTTTAGGGTTTAGGGTTTAGGGTTGAACCCCAAACTATGAACCCTTGGTTGGACTTGTTGTCTGTGAGCTGAGGGGTGGAAGCCGTAGTGTTGTGATAGTTACAATGCCTGCCCAGCACGGGCTTCGGAGTGCAGGCCCTTGAAAAATGAAAAGGCCAAATTCGAAACCCTAAACCCTAAACCCTAAACCCTGGACCCTGGACCCCGGACCCTAGACCCTCAACCCTAAACCCCAAGCCCTTCTAGACCCTGAGAACTCCTTCAATGCAGTCAGGCTTGCAAACGCCCAGTAAAGCTCAAGAGAGGCAGTACCTCAACCAAAACCCGACCCAATCCCCCGAAATACCGAGCCCATGTTTCCCAAGCCCTACAACCCCTAAGCCCTAAACCCTAAACCCCTAAACCCCTAAACCCTAAACCCTAAACCCTAAACCCTAAACCCTAAACCCTAAACCCTAAACCCTAAACCCTAAACCCTATTCAGTGGAGCACGAAACCTCCCAGAGCCCACGTCAATTGACACCGAAACAGTTACTAAAGCCTTAAATCAACCCTCAGTGGAACCTTCATGTGAAGGGGCCTAAATAAATTTCAATCTTATTCCTTAGAGTTCTCGATTCTAACTCTAGAATGAAGGAGCCCAAAACCTTATTCTAATTACTAAAGCCCCTATATTACGTAAAGGAACCTTTTGGAACCTTTATAGCCCTAAAGGCTAAAGCCCGAAGCCCTAAGCCGCGAAACCCTACGCCCCAGTCTGAAAACCCTAAACCCTACCCTCAACACTAGACCCTATAAATCCTAAACCTTAAACCCCTGATTCAACCCTAAACCCTGAACCCCTAATTCAACCCTAAACCCTAAACCTTCTAGACCCTAAGCCCTAAAGACCCCATTCCCTATAAACCCTATAAGCCCCAAACCCCTAATTCAACCCTGTAAGCCCTAAACCCTAAGCCCTAAACCCATAGTTCAACCCTAAACCCTGAACCCCTAATGCAACCCTAAACCCTAAACCCCGAATTCAACACAAAAGCCTCCGCATCCCTCCGTCCAATGAGCGCTGTATGGCTTTGTCTCTTCCCTTTTGGGTGGAGGCCGAGTCCGGGCCCCCAGTGGACGCTTAGGGTTTAGCGCAAGGGTTTTAGGGTTTAGGGTTTACAGGGTTTATAGGGTGTACAGGGCTTATAGGGCCTATAAGGTCTATGGGGTTTATAGGGCTTATAGGGCTTATAGGGTTTATAGGGTTTGTAGGATTTTGGTGTTTAGACCTTTCACAATCCCTTAAGTAAGTTTTGGCCCTAGGGGTCCATGTGCCCAAGTAGCATATTTTTTGTCCCTAACGTACCTACATAGGGAGTGAGGGAGCATGCAAGGATAGGGTAGTTCTCTAATCAGGATCCCTTTCTAGGTCCGCAGAATAGTACGGCGCCCTTATTTAAAAAAGGACCCGAATTAGGGACCCCCCCCCCCCTAATTTAGCGAACTACCCATAGTAGGATCCTCAATATGATTTACGATCGATGCCTTAGGGCTTTTAGGAAGGTCTGCACTTTTTTTTTTCTCAGTAGCAGGCTCGTGGTTTTAGGGTTTAGGATTGGAGGCTGTCGGCTTCTAGGCCCTAAGCCCTAAGCCCCTAAACCCCTAAACCAGGGGTGTGGAGTTTAGGTTAGACCCTTGGGTCTAGGATTGCAGGGTGTCGGGCTCATAGGGTCTTAGGGTTTAGGGTTTCGGGTGGGTTTCAGGGTTTCAAGGTTGGGGGTTTTAGGGTTTAGGGTTTGTGTGCGTGCGCGTGTGTTTGTGTTTGTTTGTGCTTTTGAGTCGTTGAATGGTTGCCATTGTATGCAGCCTTATTGTAGAGACAGTTTCACCAGTATATGTGCATGTGTAGATATTTTTGCGTGAGAAAGTGGTGTCTGTTGGCGGTGTGATAGTTGTAATACGGCTTTGACCCGGGGGGTTGTTGGTTTGTATCCAGGTTCGCTTTGTCGGGTGTGAGTTTTCGCCTGTTGGGACGATGGAGCATGTGGTGTCCTCAATCTTGTGACGTGGAGGCGGCACCAGCGGTGTCTCTGGAGTCGCAGATGCAACTGGGCGCGCTCCAGGCATTGGCGCCAATAGAGGCAGTGCTGCCTGAGGAGGCGGCCGTGCCTGATGATGGCCTGGTCGATGTGGACATTGGCATCGCCACCATTTAGGAAACCCAAAAGGACATAAGCAATAGGATTTTTATAGGGATCTCCCTACCTTCTTGGGCTTCATTATAAGGGGATTTATGTGGGGTATCCCTATCCTAATTGTTGCTTATATGCTTTTTTGGGGCCCTAACCATCCGAGAGATGTGGGCAGGAAGACAGGTTTAGGGTTGCCACCCCGCACGCCAGCAAAGGATGATGCAAGATGCTGTCTTAGATGACGAAGGCCGAATCCTGGACCAGGGTTTGGGGTTCGGGTTTAGGGTCCTGGACCAGAGAACTTGAATGCTGAAAGTCGAGAGGTATGAGTTGGGATGAGGGGATTAGGATCGAGGATTTTGGGTTTAGGGTTTCGAATTCTGGGCTTAGGGTTTAGAGTATTAAGAATTAAGGCCATTTTGAAAAACCCAACCGTGCGGAGAATGCTGAGGTGTTGCCTTAAGGGTCTATGTAGCTAAAGCGGATTCGGCTTTCAGTGGGACCCCAAGCTCTACACGCCCTAAAGGCCCTAAAGGCCCTAAATCTTGCACGAACCATGAATCTAAGGTTGAACCCATGGGCCCCTAGCATGGGCCCTTAACCTTGTGATCCTTGTACACCTACTATATACCCTACATGTACCCTTAAGGGTTCCTAGAAAGGCCTAAGGGTCCCTATTAGGGGCCCATGCTTCTACTCTTAGAATGAATCCAAGGCCGGCGGAAGACTTGGTGGTCCTGGCCACACAAGGCCCCTTGTGTTCGAAGGAAGGAGGAGTTTGCTGGTCTCTTATTTGGGGTCTGAGTACAAGGGCTTTTCCAGGGTTTGGGGTTGACTTTGCATTGGGCTTTGAGGACTTGGGGGGTTTTGGAATTAGGGTTTGGCATTTGTTTTCAAGGTTTTGCAGCCCCACCCTTAGATAGTCTTTTGAGCTCTTAGTGAGAATGGTCACCAATCTTTACAGAACCTTGGCAAAACCTTTTTGTAATCTTGCGAAACCGATACACTCACTCACGCCTCTTTCCTGATATAGAAGCCGGACTTGCAGTACGCTTCCGTAGGCTTGCTTATGGTATCTACATTTCAACATATTGACACTATGATAACTTACCCCGTACCTGTTTTAACAGGCAAGGCCTCTATACTAAGCCACATGACTCATTATTGTAACCCTTCCCCTATAGACCCTAAACCCTAAACTAAACCCCAAAACCCCTAAACCCCTAAACCCTAAACCCCTAAACCCTAAACCCCTAAACCCCTAAACCCCTAAACCCTGAACCCTGACTCCTAAACCCCAAACCCCTGGAATCCTGCATGACCTTATATACCTAAACTATGGGATTTATGGTACTATACTATATTTGGGTCATGCAGGATTTTGTCCATCAACAGTACCACTGTTCCCATTGCTTTTTCCTCGTTGTCGACATTGTTCGGCATCCCTCTTCAGGTGGGACCAGAGATCCACCAGGCCGTGGTTGCGAGCTGTTGATATGTAGAGAAGCGCTTAGGGTTTAGGGTTTAGGGTGGTTGCGAGCTGTTGATATGTAGAGAAGGGCTTATGAAGGAGGGTTTCATTTCGGGTTTGTGGCCTTAGACTGCAGGCTGTTATCACCACTTATCAGTTGAGTCTTGTTGGGATGTCGAGGGTGGCTTGGTTGTGACTACTATAGGAGCATAGATTATTACTATTACTATTTCGGGGATTCCTTCTTCTAGTTGTAGTGTAATATACCCCAAAACCTTATTCTAATTGTTAAGGCTTCTACATTACCCACCACGGACTCGTGGAACCTGTCACGAAGCTCAGTACAAGTATTGGTGAGACAGTCGCACCAGTAGAATTAGTACATGTACTACGACGACGACGACGACGACGACGACGACGACGACGAACGACGACGACGACGACGACGACGACGACGACGACGACGACGACGACCTACTACCACTGACAGTACTCGTTATCATCATGTTCTTGTCCTGCTTGAGAGCTCTACTGTTGGGCAGGGCGAAAGGGCTT
>CAJNDV010001792.1:10403-29475 GCA_905221635.1 Symbiodinium sp. CCMP2456
ACTAGCTACGCAGAGCGAGCGCAATGGGGAGGGGCAGCGTGAAAGAAGCATAGGTAGCTGCCCCGTGAAGAGGCGCGAGCGACCACAGCGCACACCCTAAACCCTAAACCCTAAACCCTAAACCGTGGGTTTGGGCTACAGGGGCACTGTGCAAGGGTGCTGAGATTGTTTCGGGTTAGGAAGCTCGGGTGTTGAGAGGCTCGGGGTTTGCCCAGCATCTTCTGGGGTATAGGGTTTAGGGTTTAGGGTTTAGGGTTTAGGGGTATAGGATCTACCACCGCGTTGTGAGGCTGCACGGCAAGTGTCGCTCGTTTCTTCTCTTTGGCGAGGGAACACTGCAGCGCCCAGTCCGACGGAACGCGATTCCGGTGCACGTGGCGCAGGAAACAGGTTCGGTCCCTAAGGCTCCATGTACCCATATAGAAGATACTTATAGGCCTTAAAGTACCTATATAGGGACCCCTTTAAGGCCTAAGTATCTACTATAAAGGTACATGGAGCCTTAGGGGGTTGTGGTGTCGATTTTGGCTCAACTGCGTGCCCATGTGGTGCGATGAGGTCGGTGAGTCAGAACCACCCTAAACCCTAAATCCTAAACCCTAAACCCTAAACCCGACAGCGACTTCGACTCTCGACACAGCGGAGAGCAGAGCCAAACAGGGAACGACTGAACCGGCAAAGTAGTGTTGTCGCAGTCTCTTTCTGACTGTCGCTGCTGCTCCGTCTCTCCCTCTCCCTGTCTGTAGACGTTACATCTACATACAAGTTTATGAGAAACCTGAACTCCCCCACCTTGAGCCTATAAACCTTAAGCCCTCAATGCCCAAAGCCCGCAATACCCCTAACAAACAAGCACCCAACTCTAAAGCGCCTCAAACCCGAAGACCCCTGAGAAAGCTCGTCCCCCTACACCCTAAACCCCAAACCCCGAAACCCTAAATAACCATAAACCCTAAACCCTAAACCCTAAACCCTAAAACCCTAAAAACCTTAACCCTAAACCCTTAACCCTAAATCCTAAAACCCTAAACCCTAAACCCTTAACCCTAAATCCCTACTCGCAGCCCGCTGGGGTCGCGGCGAACCAGAGGTGCACTGCAACCTTGAGGCGGTCACTCGGGATTAGGGTCGTTCAGGTTTTGGTGTGTAGGGATTAGGGTCGTTCAGGTTTTGGTGTGTAGGGTTTAGGGTCGTTCAGGTTTTAGTGTTTAGGGTTTAGGGTCTTTCAGGCTTTAGTGTTTAGGGATTAGGATTTAGGATCTAGGTTACAGGGTTTAGGGTTTAGGATTTTGGGTTCAGGATCTAGGTTTTAGGGTTTAGGGTTTTCGGGTTTGGGGTACAGGGTTTGGGCTTTAGGGTTTAGGGTTCTCGGTGCCGGTTCGAGTCTGGATTTACTGAAGCGAGGCGAGGGCAAGCTGAGGCTGTTGAGGCTATTTGGGCAGTTTTCCAAATTAGGGTCCCCTACTAGGTCCCCAATATAGTACGGCACCCATATAAACAGGACCCTAAAAGGGACCCTAATTTAGAGAACTACCCATTTAGGACTTGAGATCTCGGGCTTCATGGCGCAGGTGACGAGAGGCTCCAGCCCTTAACCCGAAATCATTAACGGTTGGTTGGCTTGGTCCTCGGGGTTTAGGGTTTAGGGTTTAGGGTTTAGGGTTTAGGGTTTAGGGTTTAGGCCAACAGCCCCTTGGCCCTGAAACTTCAACCCTAAACCCCTGAGCCCGAAAACCCTGAACCCTTTGAACCCATGACTTTCCACGACTGCAATCGGGCAGCAATAGGCATGCCCGAGTTCATGAGCCCGGACTTGACGCCTGAAGCAGGCTTCTCTCTCTTGTAGTCCAGGGTTTAGGGTTTAAAGTTTAGCATGGTTTAGGGCTTCAGGGATTGAATTTTAACACGCCTAAACTCAACCCTAAACCCAGAGGCTCTATTGGGCTTCAAACCCTAAACCCTAAACCCTAGGCCATATAGGGTTTATCTAGTTCTGGGGTTTTTCTCACGACCGAGTTCCTGGGTTAGGGCTTTCCGTGTTGAAGGAGCCCTTGCCTTCGGACCTCAGGGTTCAAGCTTGGCCTTAACCCCGAAGAACCTACATTTTTAAGGACTTATATAAGGAAATCACATTCAGGAACCCTAAAAAGGTGGGTTCTTTAGGGTCCAGGGGGGGCTTGAGGGTTCGGGGTGTAGGGCGTCGGATTTCGGATTCAGGGTTACTTAGGATGCGGCTTAGGGCTTAGGGTTCGATATGGGGGCTTTAGGCAGGGGGTTTAGGGTTTAGGGTTTAGGGCATGCAGAGCGACTGCTTGGTGTCTAGGTTTTTTTTTGGGGGGGGTCCGTTTGACCTTTGCAAAGCACCCGAAGCCAAAGTTCCCCCAGTATCCACTGTATGCCAAGGGCACCTGCGTCCCGCGCCAAACCCAAACCCCATAAAGCCTAAACCCTAAACCGTAGAGAATGGGTTATAGGGACTACTATATGGGACCTTAACGGACTATCATAGGGATCCATTCCCCCATTCCCTACTAAGCACCAGACAGTTGTTTGTGGGCATGCGTCCTGCTTTTTAGGGTTCAGCAATTTCCCGTCGGAAGCCGGAGGCCCACAAATACCGGAGAAGCTCTAAAGCCCGAAACTTCTCCGGTTTAGGGTTTAGGGTTTAGGGTTTAGGGTTTAGGGGTTTTGGGGTTTAGGGTTGACATCACAGCAAGGTGTTTCGAGCCTGATGCCCGAACATACCACTCGAACTCGCCCATCAAGGTGCTCATTGAAGCCTGGGTTTCGGTGAGTTAGGGGTTTGGGGGCTTACAGTCCATGTAGCTCGTTACCTAGGCCCCAAAACGAAGATTTTCAGAATAACATGGAAAGCCTGGGGCCAAAATATACACTATGTATCCGCTACATAGACCTGCATGTACCCCTAAATTAAACTGCGGAGGCTTCAAGAATAGGCTGCTCAGTGTCTGAGAGGTTAGTCCAAAGCAATAGCTGGTACTGATATCACTGATCAAGTCTCTGTCATTCGATACCAACCCTGAACCAAACCCTAAACCCTAGAGCCCTATACCCAAAGCCCTAAACACTAACTCTTGAACTCTCAACTAAACCCGAAGCACCAAATCCAAAACCCTAGACCCCTAAACCTCCGTTGCTTTAACTTTCGGGCTAGTCGGGGCTTGGGACTTTGGGTTGGGTGTTTGGGCTTGAGGCTTTGAGTGGAGGGTTTAGGGTTCAGGGTTTAGGGTTTAGGGTTTAGGGTTTAGGGTTTAGGGTTTGAGTGGAGGGTTCAGGGATTAGGGCTCTAGGGCCTTTCTGTTGTTGACCTCGGTTTCTTCATTTCCAGCCTGAAACCTAGAGCACCTTAAGCCCTTAATGCCAAAGCCCAAGCCTTCACACCAAAACCTAAGCCCTAAACCGCAACCCCAACACGCCACAAAGCCAGTGCCCCACCTTCTATGCTAAAGCTTAGCCACCCCACCTCAAGCCCCACAACTCACACCCGACCCCCTACACTCCAACCAAACCTTAGGTTAGCTCGTGTAGAGTTAACCCAGCTGCCCCCAATTACGGAAGCATTCAAGCCCGAATGGTGGCTTCTTGCGGTTTACGGGATCGTTTTCGTGGTTGGCAGTTTTTTTTGTGAAAGCTTTTGTTGAAGCGGGGGTGTCCTTAAGGGTTTAGGGTGTAGGGATCCGCCTCTTTAGGATCCATACTCGCTTTGTCACTTACTGCAACTCCCAAGAGTCTTTGCCGAGGAGCCTCCAGGCTGTTTGCTAGAGAGGCAAACTCCACAATGTCGTTGCCGAACCTCAGACGGTTCGGGGTTTAGGGTTTCGGGTTTAGGGTGTAGGGTGTAGGGTTTAGGGTGTAGGGTTTAGGGTTTAGGGAGAGAGAGAGAGAGAGAGAGAATTAAGAACAAAGCTTGCCCTCACACTGAAGGCCCCGGTCTGACAATATCCCTAAAGGTAAGGCTCCTGTTGTTTCGGGTGGATGTTATTATGGTTACCTTATCATCTCAGAACCACAAAGCCTTGCATTATACCCTAGTCCCCTAAACCCCATAAACACACCAAGCCCTACACCCTAAACCGCTTCTAAGCACCAATAAATGGGCGCGTGAGTCTTTCGGGAATCATGGCCCGAGACCTATACCCGAATCTTCCATACCCAACCTACATACTGCACGCCAAAATAAAGACGATCCTAAAGGGTTTAGGGTTTAGGGTTTGGGGTTTGGGGTTCAGGGTTTAGGGTTCTCAAACCGTAAGAGTGTGACGTGTAACCCCTCTGAACGGTTGGCCCGTATTCTGAGGGCAACTGCCCCAGCTGCAGCGACTAAGCCAGCGCAAACAGAAAGCCACCCGACGAAACAAAAGCTCATGGTCCAGAAACTTGAAACGGTTTCGGGTTGAACCCTAAACCCGAAACCCTAAAGGTTTTTCACGTTGGAAAATGTTGGACGGCTTTGGAGTCTGTAGAACCCTCGAAACTCGCGGCTCTAAGGCAATCTACCAAAGCCAGCGTGCCTGCCACCGCTACCCAAGCCCACCAACCAAAGAATCCCAACAATTCCATACGAGGCCATGCGCGACCCTACGAGTATCATGGTAGGATACCTTATTTTGGAGTTTGTTTGCTTTAGATCCTCAGAGGGCGAAGCGTGACTCGTACTTTCAGACTGCTATTCAGGGCATGTGCAAACATTCCCTGTAAACCATTAGGGCCTTGGGGTTTAGGGATTAAGGTTTACAGGGTTTCAGAAATCCTGAACCCTAGAGCAATCCCTTATAAGACTACACAGTAGCCCATCCACCCGACGGCCCAGTAGCCCTACCACTCTATGCCCTTCTCTTCGATTCTTCGAAGATAAGTGAAGAATAGCTTTCTGGCTTTCTGGAGATCCTGTCAAGTATAGACAGAGCAATAGCCTAATGTGCCCAATAAGCGATGCCCAGGACCTTGACTTGTGCCGTCTCTGTACCTTTAACTCTGCCGCCTATGGTTTTCGGACAAACTCGTGCCTGACCGTCTATACTGATCCCACCGTTCCCAGGGTCTTAAGGTAACGCAGAATTGTGTCCATCCGCTACTGTAACGAGGGTGTAAGCTGCAAAGATGAAACTCCCTAAACCCTAAACCCTAAACCCTAAACCCTAAAACCCTGAAGGCAGACCAAGATGCAGCACGTGCGCAATCACTGCGAAACACGAGAACCTCAGAGAGCGCAGGGACTTCTTTGAGTGTGTGTGGTATCAGAGTAGACGGGGTATATATGCCTCCTTTAGGAGGTATAGGGTTTAGGGTTTAGGGTTTAGGGTTTAGGGTAGACGGGGTATATATGCCTCCTTGAGGAGGACTCCCGTCAAGAGGGTACCCCAACCGATCTGTGCGTTGTTTGTTCGGCCAAGGATTCGGGGCTTAAAGCACTTAGCCACTCCAACTGCATAAAGATCAAACGCTCAACCCCGAGCTGTAGATGGAGGAGGGGGGGCGCTTTCAAAAAGGAGGGCAAAACTCGGATGTCTTTCGAGAATCTGATCTCTAAACCCTAAATCCTAAACCCTATATCCTAAACCCTAAATCCCAAACCCTAAATCCTAAACTCCCTTCGAGCTGCTTCCCTACTTGGCACCCGAGCCCCAAAGGACACGAACAACGCAAGAAAGACCTCCGATGTAACCCTAACCCCCCAGGTACCTACTATAGAGGGTACTAGAGCCCTAAGATACCCCGTAAACCCTAAACCCTAAACCGTGGCTCTGGGTTAGGGTAACCTCCAAACGAGGACTTCTCAGACCACTCGGGCAAGAACTCAAGGACTCCCCTAAACCCTAAACCCTAAACCCTAAACCCTAAACCTTAACCTCCTCAACCTCCGACCCAGTGGGTCGGGTTTTTGTTTTCTCATGGGGGCGCTCTGGACCGCCTGGACGATAACGGTGGTACCCCAAACCGCACATCTGTCACTTCCTGAATTCTAAGGGATGAGGAGTTGAAGACGGATGAAAGCTTCCAGAAGAAGCTTATGGGGCTTAAGGCTTAGGGTTTAGGGTACTAACTTGTAACATCCCTGAGATTCCGAAGTTGGATTTCGACCACCAAGCTACAATGAACCTTTGCCGATGTAGGTTTTTGGGCCTGCCAGTACGGATTGGTGTCTCTTCAGGCGCCCTCCGCCAACCTCCAAAATTGCGTCGCAGGCGCAGGGTCCAAAAGATCATGAAGAAGTGCCTTGCTTCGCAGCTCTGTTTTGTTTGTGTCTTGTCGAAATGCTGTTGAAGGTGTTGCAGTTTTGCTTCAGGGCTTTAAAGATTATGAGTTGAAGTGGTTGAGGTTTCGCTTTTGTTGCGTGGAGACTAGATGAAGGGTTGAGTTGAAGGTTTCGTTGTTGGAGTGTGGGACGTAACGTGTTACGGGACCGCTTAGCAATGCCTAGGGCTGAACACGATGGCTTTATGTAGAAGTTTGATGACTACTGCGTAATCGGCACGCTAAATCAAGCGTCCAAAACATCAGTTTCTTCCGTTCGGCATCGTTTAGGAGACTACACTGTTTCCGAAAAATACTGCTTATTCCGATTCAATGATAAGGCGAATAGAACCTATTATACTATAAACCTAAACCCTGAACCCTATAAACCCTAAGCCCTCAACCCTAAAACCTGAACCCCAGATCCCGGCCCCATCGAGCCGAGCGTCGCTATGTTGTTGGCACCTGACGCTGGAAGGTGACATTAGGGTTTAGGGTTTATAGGGTTTAGGAGGTTTAGGGTTTAGGGTTTAGGGTTTAGGGTTTAGGGTTGAGGGTTGAGGAGTCTTGAATCAAGAATAAGAATGTGCCAGCGTCCTCCAGAATGTAGCTCTGATATAATCCTAAACCCTAAACCCTAAATGAGTTTTGGGGCTGTTGGCTGGTACCATTCTTCATCGCAGGGTCTAGGATTTAGTGGCTTACTTATCGGGTTAGGGCTCACAGGTTCAGAGGTGAAGGAGCTGGCGCAGTGTTTAGGCTAAGCCCGGGGTCAATCATTCGATAGGGGGCCTCGATAATAATTAGAAATGGGTTTTGGAGCCCATTCTACTATAAATATACAAGAAGGAAGCCCCCAAAAAGGGTATTGGTAACAAATTTAGGCGCCCTACAGTAAGCATTCGGACAACCCTAAACCCTAAACCCTAAACCCTAAACCCTAAACCCTAACCCCTTTTCATCCTGGGATCCCCAAACCTTAGTTCGAAAGTACATCCCAAGATCACAAACCCAGCCCTGAAGCACTTAAAACCCTAAACCCTAAACCCAAACCCACCCCTGAAGCACTTAGAAAACACTCAACCTGAACCCTAAACCCTAAACCCTATACACCCTAAACCCTACACCCTAAACCCTAAACCCGTCTCAACCTGAACCAAAAAGCCTACACCCTAAACCCTAAACCCTAAGCCCGTCTCAACCTGAACCCTAAACCCTACACCCTAAACCCTAAACCCGTCTCAAGCCGAACCCTAAACCCTACATCCTAAACCATAAACCCTACACCCGTCTCAAGCTGAACCCGAAACCCAAACCCCTAAACCCCTACACCCTAAACCCTAAAGAAAACACTCAACCTGAACCCTAAACCCTAAACCCTAAACCCTAAACCCTAAACCCTAAAGAAAACACTCAACCTGAACCCTAAACCCTAAACCCTAAACCCTAAACCCTAAACCCTAAACCCTAAACCCTAAACCCTGTTCAAGGGCCGAGGGTCTGTTCATCAGGGCGTCGGCGACGATCTGAAGCCGCGGGTTGGCCCGAAAGCCCTGGGCTCAAGCAGTTCTTCGCTAGGGTTTATAGGGTTCGGGGTTCTAGGGTTTAGGGTTTAGGGTTTAGGGTTTAGGGTTTAGGGTTTAGGGCTTATAGGGCTTATAGGGTTTAGGGTTTATAGGGCTTGGGGTTTAGGGAAGGGTATTCGGGCTTTGGGTGCAAGGTTTAGGGTTTTGTTGGCTTGTGGGCTTTAGGGTTATTGGATCTGCTTGTTCGTTTCTGCAGCTATGCAACAAGTTCCTCGAACCATACCTCCCTATGTTCTGAACTGCTTGTGTATATGGGTGGTTGTCAAAATCATGGTCCCTTTTTGGGTCCTATTATAATATGGCACCTATTATTTAGGGTACCCGAAAAGGGACCATAATTTTGACAACTCCCCATATGTAGTTTCTTTGTTTCAGAACTTGCAGTGTGCACGGGGTTCCAAGTAATTCGTCCTCTTTATGCGATCAAGGGTTTGCGTTTAAGAACTCAAAGCTTAGGGCTTAATGTAGGGGCCTTAATAATTAGAATAGGGCTTTGGGGCCCAATATGCTACATTTAGAATAAGGAAGGCCCAAACAATACTGGTAATTATTTAGGCCCCTATATTATGGAGTTTACTGGTTTTCGGATTTATGGTGTACGTCGAAGTATGCTAGGTCGAGACAAGGAAAGATAGCCTTGACAAGCCTTGAGAGCTAATCCTACACCGAGAGCAGGGGTGGAGCGCCTTGAAGAACTTCATGATGACCGTCAGGGTGAGGAGACTCGTGAGAATCCTCACCTGGGCGGGGTTTCTTGTGGTGGTGTGATAAATAATAAGTCTTGATCCTAAAAACGAGACGGCTACCTAAACTCCAAAACCCTTCACATGTATGGCTTCTTCGGCTGGAGCTGGGCTTCAGAGAAAGAGCTTCAGGGCTTCCGTTTTCTCGAGTCTTGCCGATCTCGCCCAACAATCGCACAGTGGAGGTTTTTAAGAGATTTGAGTAGTTGTCAATATTATGGTCTTTTTTGGGGAACCCTAAATAATAGGTGCCGTATTATAATAAGGACCCAAAAAGGGACCATAATTTTGACAACCACCCATTTGGATTCCAGGTGCAGCTTGGACTTCCTTCAGATCCTTGATGTTGCTGAATGTGTACACTCGAGGAGGTGTTGAACAAACAAACCCTGAAATCGCAACTTAAGGAGATATCTTTCCCCTAACCTTAAACCCTTAAAAACCCCCAAACTCTATTCCCAAACCCAAGGTCATGAGAATTAGCAACTCGTAGGGTCGACCTACATGTACCTGACTTGACATGCCTTCAAAGTGATGTGCAGATAAGCCCAGGTTCAAGTATCCAAAAACGACAGCCATGATCTATCTTTGGAGGGATGGGGCAAACCCTTTCATCATTCTCTCTTCACGGTCAAGCGAATATAGAAACCCAAACGAAAGGTGTCAACGTCCCACTGGCAAGTCATGTGAAAACTTGATTTGAAGCTTCCTACACCCTAAACCCTGAACCGTAACGCCAAACCCACAAAACTAACCCCTACAGCATCTATTGTCTTGGCAGCTGGCGGAAAGCAGCCAGTGCTGAATGTTTAAGAGCTCGTCCTGGTGGGAGAGCTGGGTTTGTGTCTTTCTCATTGTGTGGCGCCTAAGCCTTCGATCCACTCGTCTAAAGAAACATGTCCCCAAAGCGACGAACATACACGGCAATCTACGAAACAAATAATCCTGAGTGCGGGAAGTGTCAATACAAGACATCCCCAGGTACCTACTATATAGGGCCCTGGGGCTCTAGTACCCTATATAGTAGGTACCTGGGGGGTTAGGGATACATGGCTGAGGTGACACCTTGACAGGAACCCCTCGGCCGAACTCCTACACTGAAGTTCAGACCACTTCTGGCCTTTTTCGGAATCTGAACACGGCCCTGCTACACGACCTTTGTCCGTTACTGGGCTTTGAAGTAACCAGGGAGAAAAAAGTATAGACTTTTATCTTATAATGGTTCCTTTAAGGAACGGGTCCCAAAAACAAATATTAAAGTATGGTGCTCCAAAGCCCGGGTTGGTTAGCATGGACCCCTTGAAGGAGTGTAGGTATCTTAACCAACTTGTCTGTTTTTGTTCGGAAGACCTCACAACAACGACGATCCTAATTCTCGGCACCTCCTAAAGAATGTAGGGGCCTTAATCGTTAGAATAGGATTTTAGGCTCCTTTATAGTGTAAGAATAACAAAGAGCCACCAAAACAGTATTGGTAATTATTCAGGCTCCTATATTAAGGTCCCTATAATTATCCCTGAACACCGGAGCCGGTGAGAACTTTCAAGCCACTTAAGCCCTACACCTAAACAAAAAGACCTAATTAATCCCTAAGCTCAGAACGGAATGCGAAGCTTAAACCCCCAACCCTAAATTAAATCCCAGCAAATCCAACCCTAAACCCCAAGCCCTTAACCCCGAAACTCGATCCTGCATCACTGCCAGCTGCTCTTCAGTCGGCGCCATCGGGTCAAAGCCGTCCTCACTCCCGGGGAGCGGAAGGCGCTTTAGGTTTAGGGATTAGCCTGTTAATTCCCGGCAAGCCTTGTGCTTTGGGGCCTACATACGACTTCTCGAGGTTCAATAGGCTTTGTCAGGGCTTTGCATGGTTTTACAAGGGTTGTTTCAAGGTGTTTTCGTGAAAGGCGTTAGTAGTTGGATTCGGGCTTGGGGATGTGCCCTGTTGTGTATGTATGTATGTATGTATGTATGTATGTATGTATGTATGTGTATGTATGTATGTGTATGTATGTATGTATGTATGTATGTATGTATGTATATCTATGTATATATATATATACACATGAAGGGATTTAGGGCCTAGGGTTTCCTAAGGAATACTACGCCTGAGCATGCCTGTACCAAACCCTGAGGGTCCATGTGCCCAAGTTGTACCTGCTTTGGCCCCAAAGTACCTATATAGGGACTACTTCAAGGCCGAAGCATATACCCTAAACCCTAAACCCTAAACCCTAAACCCTAAACCGCATACCATTTGGGTACATGGACCCTTAGGGATACTGTATAAGGGAGTCCTTCAGTCTGGTCGGACGTTCCCAGGATGACGAAACTACAGTAGGGTTTAGGGTTTTAGGGGTTTAGGGGTTTAGGTGTTTAGGGTTTTTAAAGGTTTAGGGGTTTAGGGCTTCGGGTTTAGGGGTTTAGGGTTTAAAGGATTTAAGGGTTTAAAGGTTTATGAGTTTAGGGCTTGGGGTTTCGGGGTTTCGGAGTTTAGAAGGTTAAGTGTTTAGGGATTTTAAAGGTTTAAAGGTTTAGGGGTTTAGGGCTTCGGGTTTAGGGGTTTTGGGGTTTAGGCTTTAAGGGATTTAAGGGTTTAAAGGTTTATGAGTTTAGGGCTTAGGGTTTAGGGGTTTAGGGTGTTAAGTGTTTAGGGATTTTAAAGGTTTAGGAGTTTGGGGCTTTGGGTCTAGGGTTTTAGGGGTTTAAGGGTTTCGGGGTGTAGGGTTTAGGGATTTACGGGTTGAGAATTTTAGGGTTTAGGGATTTAAGGGTTTAGGGGTTTAAGGGTTTAAGGGTTAGGGGATTCCAACACTCATGAACTTGTCAAGGGACTTGTCTATTTGAAGGCATAGGGTGTAAGTTTTAAGCTTCAGGGAAAACTTGAAAAAAACACCACCTCAACCTGAGCGCGCGACTGTTCAGGCACTCCTCCTCCTCCGTAATCTCTTCACAAGTCTTCACCTGACGGGAAGGAGCCCCCCCAATGGACAAAGAGCGATCTCCGGGCATATCAGAGTATAGCTACATCTGCATTGTAATGGGGTGGTTTAGACATCTCCACTAGAGCGTACCGACACCTTATTCCGGTGACTAAGCAAGGGAGTCTAGATAATGTGCAGTATTCCCCAAGTACATACGATCCCCTTCTATCCAATACGGGTCCAAGGACCCAAATAGTAGGGTTTGATACACGCTGCTGAGTATATATGATATTTGGGACATAAAGCGCCCTACTACTATTTGGGTCCCTGGACCCTCAGGGATCTATAGCAGGACGCAGTGGCTTCAAGCAGGTCGTAGGGCTTTGGAAGACTCGTGCGGCTGATGGTCTAAATCCTGCCATACCCATGATAAGGAAAACACCATAGTTCCCTTAGTTTAGATTTATATCATCAACAGTATGTTATGGGAATCTTCGGCCACTCTGGAGACAAAGCACCCCCAGATATGGCACTCCTCTGTCTACCCTGTCGCTAAGCCCCTCGAAGCTCCAAGAATAATGCGTTACAGTATCCCATGACCATTCACAGAAATGAAAACGTGCCTTAACAATTCGAGCCGGGCCAATAGCGATTTTCCGACCCCTATAGCACAGTAAACCATAAAGCCAACCCACTAAAACCTAATCCCCTGCAGTACAGCTTAGAATTACTTCAACCAAACCCCAAACCCTGAACCCTAAACCCTAAACCCTAAACCGTGATTATGCACCACATTCGATCATTGGGTCCTGGGGAGGCTCTAGGAGGCTTAAGACTGGACTTAATATAATTAGCAGAAGCAGGATAAAGGACAGTAAAGAGATAATGTCACTTTATAGTTTTTGAAGCTTCTACAGCGAACACTTCTGCAAAGAACCCAAAACGCCTACACCCTAAACTCCTATACCTAAACCCCTAAACCCTAAACCCCGAAAGCCCTAAACCCTAAACCCTAAACCCCGAAAGCCCTAAACCCTAAACTAGACAGAGGTGTGTGCTTTTAGGGTCGGACCAGGCTCCCGGAATGCACGGTACCACCCCAAACCCTGAATCCCGCCTGAACCCTAGGAAGGAAAATCCAAACTGCTATCCAGAACAACTAACCATAAAATGGTATATTGAAATTAGACAGAGTATGATACACATATACATATAGTAGTATAATATACGACAGTACTTTTCAATATGGTGAATATGAGGTCATTTTTCTATTGTACCATGCTTCTCAGTACTACGATTATGACTTTTTTTATCCTTATTCATATTATTGTTTAGTATTTGTAAAATGGTTGTATATGTCTATATATATATATACATGAGATTGTTTACTGACTAATTTACATATGTACACAGTTACATTTACATATGCACATACATACATACATACATACATACTTACTTACTTACTTACTTACCTACATGCATACAAAGACGTGTGTGTGTATATATATATATATATATCTGTATATATGTATATATGTATGCATATACCGATGTATGCTCTCTGCAGAAAAGAGACGACAAACTTGCTGATAGGGTCCCTGGTGAGCTTTATTTCACTACGGATCCATGTGCCTATATAGTGAATACTTAGGCCTTCATGGGTTTGTTTTGAAAGGGGTTCCTATCTGGTATTGTACGGGGTATTTTAAGGCCTACTAGGTTCCCCAGTAGCCCCTTAATAATAAGGGTACCCTTTTCCCTACTATTTAGTTTTCATCAGGGAGCCCAACAAGAAAAAGGGCAAAAGAGTACCTAGCCTAAACACATGGATAGTTCTCCGGGTCCCTTTTAGGGTCCTTTTCATAAGGGTGCCGTACCATATTGGGGACCTAAAAGGGGGCCCACATTTAGAGAACTACCCAATTACTGTGTGGGTACATGGAGCCCTGGGGTCTCCGCCGAAAACGTGCCCACATGCATAGACCGATGGATAAAGCAGTCAGGCATTCAGGCCGCTTGCAGAGGCTTAAGGTTTAGGGTTTAGGGTTTTGTGACTTGCACAACGGAAGACCCAACATGCAACATCCTGGTTCGATTTTTGTTTTAACATCCGCGGAGGAGCCCCACCCCCTAAAACCCGAAGCTATAGCTATTTGCGGTGAAGCTTCCCTTGGAGCGTCCCCCAGCAGGCACGTCGATCTCTTCGTGCTGCTGTCATATGCCCGGGATGTACATGACTGCACATCCCTGCATGTTGGGCTCAAAGGACGCCAAGTACGGACTTCGGCAAGAGTGCTTGCACGGGGTCGGTGTCACGATTTCGGCCGAAAAGGTGTTGCTTCTGCAACGACAGATCCTCCAACGTGCAAGCGTGTTCATTTATCCCGAGTCCCATGCGTCGCGAGAAGAGGCAACATCTGTGTCTGCGCGTTGTTGCAGACAATCACAAATCAGAGAAGCTGGGCCAAAGCCAAGTGAAGCCGCATTAAAAACCTGGAGAAGCATATACATTTCCTGTAACAGTGAGGAGAGGCCGGATGAATCGCAACAAGAAGTACTGCACGCTTGTGTTTGACGCAAACTGGACACATGGACTGTCCCTAAAGCCTAAACCCTAAACCTTAAACCCCTAAACACTATTCCATGAAGAGGCTAGGAGTGCAGAGTCTGTAAGCCGCAGCCGCAGAATCGTAGAAGGACAGCTTCCAACAGTTCTGACGGGTGCTATAGCACTGAAATGCACTGAAGAAGAAGTGTTGATCGATACGGAGCTTCTCCTGTGTTCCAAGAAACTTCGATGCAACATGGATTGTGACACAATGCGGAGAGAAGGACACGCAGGATCCACGACAGGATCAAGCCCGCCAGCGTCCAGTTCCCTTATGACTTCGCGGTAACTGGACTCCTAGACTGATGTCACTGGCCTGCCCTCCTGTCGCCGCAGCCCAAGCAGCCAAAGCTATTTGGCTTTAAGCTTCCCTTGAAGCGTCCCCCAGCAGGCACATTAGCCCATTCGTCCCGCTGTCATATGCCCGGGAAGTGCATGACTGCATGCGTCCCTGCATGTTGGCCTCAAAGGACGCCAAGTACTGACTTTGCGCGGCGCGTGCCCCACACCCGGCCAACGGTGTGACGGCTCCTGAACCCTGCGATGAGCAAACGCTCGCGTCGGGGTAGTTGCCGCGGGTAGGGCTAGAGAATGCAGAGACCCCGAGCCTCCAAAACCCCTTAATTAAGGAGTATACCTTAAATCATATTAGGGATCCTATTATACTTTAAGGTATATTCCTTAATTGAGGGATAATGGAGTCTCTGGGGAATGAAAGTTGCACTTCCGACCATGAAAGCACACCCAGATTCTCACCCTTGACCATGCCGTCATAGGCAAACAATGCTCCATCCAGCTCATGCTTGGCAACAAAGGCATTCGGATCGGCTCGGTACAATGGTGTCAAAGAACAAACTGGCATGGAGAGGGTCGCACCCAAACTTTTGAGAAATGCCACCACCCAATCCTCCCAGCTACCTGTGTATTTGGATTGCTTCCTCTGGGCCTTCTATCAAACAGCTATGCTATCAGTGGGCTCATTGCAAAGGTACGTACAGGAGTTGAGCTTGTTGGGGACCGGGGGTCGGATTTTAGTTTTAGTCTGAAATTTCACAGCCTACCCTGCGAGACGTTTCTGTTCTTGTGATCTGCTGCAAGGAACTTTAGATCTAGTCTCCAGCTGAACCCTTAGGTTTGGGATTTCATAGTTCCCGTCCCCGGCAAATGCAACCACGAGAAGCCCTTGTCCTGGCTTTAGGGGTCTGGCTTTGAGGATCGTGGATGTGGTCGATGAATGAGGTTAGCTGTCAAAAGCGCTGGCGCAATTTCAGCTCTGCCACGATCCGATATGATTGTGCTTTGTTGCTACCTCGTCCTGTTGATGTCGTATGTACTACAAGTATTAAGACAGCAGTCGTGACATTGGTGGCGACTTGAGCGAAGATGATTATGAGCGTATGACGGCGATAGTGATGCAAAGTAGGACAAATGATTTCGATGTAATCATGACGTCACTGCTTACCCTGCAAAAGCTGATGATGTTCATGATGATGGTGCTGGTTGTGAACATGATGATGAAGATGACGAGGATGATGATGATGATGATGATGATGATGGGCGGTGGTGGTGTTGGTGGTGTGTCGCTGTTGATGGTTTCGAAGATGTTGCTAGGGGTGATGATGTTGATGTTGACGCAGATGACGGTGCAGATAGTGAAGATTGGTGAAGATGAACAAACCGTAACAAATCAATGGCTGTACCTTTCAGCTACCATGAAAAAACTTATGACGATCGCGACAAACATGTCTATGGCATAGCAAACCCATGGCGCCGCCAGCGTGAATTTTTACTTGTACCGGTGCCAAAGCGGCAGGCGATGGCGAGGTTGATGATGAGGACGCGGAGGAAGCATGCATTTCGTCAAGGCTGGTCTCATGCAGGCTGGTTAACCCAAACCCAGAGCGTTAAACCCCCTGAACTCTAAACCCTAAACCCCCTAAACCCCTAAACCCTGAACCCTTATAAAGCCCTAAAGCCCCAAAGCCCTTAACCCCTAAAACCCCTAAGCCCTAAACCTTCAGCGCGGGATTGAGAGATCCTTGTTGATTGCATGCAGCAGAGCCCTCGACTCCGCCCCCTGAATCTTGCAGGCTTTCTGAACCATCACCGCCGTCGGGGAAGCACGGATTGGGCTTTAGGGTTTAGAGTTTAGGCTTAAGGGGCTTAGGGGTTTAGGGTTTAGGGGTTTAGGGGTTTAGGGCTTTGGGAAAAAAACTTTGCACACCTAAGAGCAAGGAATAGCCCTGAACAAAGGTGCTAATTTGAAAACCATTCGCGTAGTTCTCTAATTTAGGGTCCCTTTTTGAGGCCCTAAAAAGGACCCTAATTCAGAGAACTACTCATATGTTCAGGCAGCTAAAGTAGCTCTTGGAGGCTTTCTCAGGGGTTTCGGTGCGTTTAGACCCTGGTTGGGTTTAGAAGTATGGTGGCTAGGATTTGGGGCTTTGGGTTTTTCAAGTTTTCCATGAAAGCTGCTTTAACCCTAAACCAAAGCCCGCAGAGGGGATAGGCCTCCAAGTTTCTTGGCTTGGCTCGGCAGACCTTCTCGCCTTCTTCGCCACCGTCTGTGCGCCTCAGCTGCCGAGTTAATGTAGGGGAATTAGAATAGGGATTGGGGGTATATTACACCACAATTATAATGAGGAACCCCCCAAATAGTATAGGTAATTATTTAGGCACCTATATTTCGTTTCGGCTTCAGGGTTTGTAGAGACTACACAGGCGCTGTTGACGCTGCAGCTCCAAAAGGACCCAAACATTACGTAAACCCACATCCCAAAACCCCAAAGCCTAAACTAAACCAAACTGAATTAGACTAAAGACCCTAAACCAAAGCCAACCCCAAACCCAAAACCCTAAACTGAACCCTAAACCCTAAACCCTAAAACCTAAACTTAACCCTAAACCATACACCCTAAACTTAACCCTAAACCCTACACCCTAGACTTAACCCCTGAATGCCGAACCCGAGGCCCGGGTGTCGTGATGTCCAGACTTGTAGTGCAGTGGGTAGTGCTCTTAGTAGCTGAGTGGATACACTTTACACTTTTGGGAATCATACTACTCCGGTTTAGGGTTTAGGGTTCAGGGTTTAGGGATAATCCTAAACCCTAAACCCTAAACCCTAAACCCTAAACCCACCCACTATACCGCTGAAACTGTACAATATTTTGGGGCTTTTGAACTCAGCAGCGAAGTGCTGGTAGGGTTTAGTGGGGCTCAGGGCTCAGGGATCCTGTGCCACCCAGGTTAGGGGGTTTAGGGTTTAGGGTTTAGGGTTTAGGGTAATCCCAAAACCCTAAAACTTAAACCCTAAACCCTGAACCCCAAACCCTAAACGATTTACAGCCGAATGCAAAAGCTTGAACAATCACCAATCTGATTCCTTAGGGTTCCTTATGCTAAGTAGCCTATCATTATTCCTAAATCCCCCTGATGAAACTATGAAGGCCCCTATGTTAAGGAGTTTCGGAGGGTTGTCAATGGCGTTGCATCCTCTGTGGTTTCCAGATACTAAGATCGCCAATGGGACAACTTGAACATTTTTGGCCTTATATATATATATAGATATACATACATACATGTGTGTATATATATATATATATATATGGCGTACCTTTGAAATCCGAAGCACCTCAACCCTAAACCCCAGTTGTTGAAGAAGAGAGGAAATTGGACAGGTCACGCCAACGAAGCCCTGCGACGAAGAGGGATATCAGATATTAGGGGGGCGAGCCCTAAACCCAATCGAGAACAGCTGGGTGTTTGGGGCGGGACTCTAGTCTGCTGCCTGAAGGCTCTCTGCCTTTGGCACTTCCACCGGCGCTGCCACTGCCGCCCCCGCCACCCATAGCAGGCAATGCGTAGGGCGAAGGGTTCAGGGTCCATTTAATTTAACGGTTCCTGCAACGGGGTTATGGGTCTTGTCAGGGTTTTTGGGGGTAGGTCCTAACTTTCCGCACTAAGACGCAAGCGTCCATTCAAGGAATCCCTCAAGGGATTTATGAGGGGTATTATAAGGGTTTAGGGGGTAGGGTCCAGCTTTCCAAAGTACCCGTATAGCATAGTACCCTAAACCCTAAACCCTAAACCCTAAACCCTAAACCCTAAACCCTAAACCCTAAACCTTAAAATTCCACATACACCGGCCTTAAAGTTCCTGCCCAGTCACGCCTTCTAAGCCCAAGTATCTTCCATGTATCCATAGGCCCCATAGTAGTTTAGGGTTTAGGGTTTTGGGTTCCTGTTTGGGGTTACCTTATAGGATTCTAAATATGAACCCCTAAAAGGAACTACTATGGGGCTTATGGGTAGGTACATGTTGTTGGGGAGTGGTTCCTACGGGCTAGTCCTTCGCTGAAACCAAGAGCCAGAACCTTCCAGCTTGCACTGAAAGACGACCTAACAGAAGGCAGACCACAAGCATAGGACAGGCAGGTCAGATAGGGGTGCGAGTAGTCTTGAACAAAAAGCGCACAATTAGCCAAGGATCACAACATACTCAGGCCCCTAAGTCTTGCCCCAAAACCACACCTAAAACCCAAACTTTCCAAGTTCCAGTCAAAGAAATAAACAGAAGCCGACAGAGAAATACATCAGGAACGGCAGAGCCGGGATACATAAAGGAGGAAAGATAACGAAATTGATAAAACAAACATGTAAGAAATCTATTGAACCCGTCGAAAATCCGAGAAGACCCCTGTAAAACTCTGTACGTGAGGTATGTTGAAATACATGGCTGACACTCCAAGTCTCGTCAAGCTCCATATCGCTGTATTTCACGTATATCACGGACCTGTGTGGCCTTTGCCCAGAGACTCCCACCACTCCACCACCCTCGAATTCGGAATAATATGGGGGTTTCCGAAAATAGGGGGTACTGTATTTTGGGGTCCTTATAATAGGGATCCGACTATTTGGGGTACTATGTTAGGGTCCCCTGTTTTTGGGAACCCC
>CAJNDV010001792.1:52091-62528 GCA_905221635.1 Symbiodinium sp. CCMP2456
AACCCCCAAACTCCAAATCCTAAACCACAAGACCGATACCCCAAGCCCCTAAAATCCCCAAGGCCCTACATCACAAAGCCCAAAGCCATAACCCCTAATCCCCGAACCGCAAAAACCTCGAAAACCCTAAACCCTAAACCCTAAACTCTAGATCTGCTCCGAGGCTCCAAATCCAGAAAAGCACAAAGTAGATACTATGGAGGCCTTAACAGTTAGTAGTGTTGGAGTATGGGTTGCTTTTAAGCGTTCCCTTTAAAGGGGTCGCTAAGGGATGCTAGAAGCGTTACGGAAGGGTTTGCCAAGGGGCCTTAGTAACTAGTTAGAACAGGGGTTTGGAGTAAAATCGTGGCCTTATAAAAATCACCTGTACATTTTTGGGGGCTCCTTGTTATAATGATGATATCGAATATACTCCAAAACCCTATTCTCGTCATAAAGGCCCCTGCACTATATTGTACTTGAACTACACTTATTAGCACGCAGGAACATATGGATAAGGATCGTAAACTGCTCATCTCGTGAACCTTGACCCTCAACCCCTGCCCCCAAAAAACTCAACCTTTCAAGGGTTTAGGGTTTAGGGTCTTGGGTTTAGAGTTTAGGGCTAGCAAGTGCCTGGGTAGCCTGAAAAGCCACTGCGGGTAGTTTGGGTGGCCCTTGCATGCACTTCAGAGCCCTAAACCCTAAACCCTTGACCCTTAACCATAAACCCTAAACCCTAAACCCTAAAGTCAGGTATTTGCGACAAGCGCCGCAGCCTGCCTTGCCACTTCCGAAGGACTGTCGGACTAATATACCAGGTTCCCCAGTAGTACCCTTTGGCCCTTTTGCCCTTGGTTTAGGGTTTAGGGTTTAGGGTTTAGGGGTTTAGGGTTTAGGAGTTTAGGGTTTAGGGTTTTTTGAATTTTGGGGCCCCTTATTCAACCCAAAGAGTAGGAAAAAGGGTGCCCTTATTGTTAGTGGTCTACTGGGGAACCTAGTATAGGAGCCTTGACTCAACAATTGGAATAGGGCTTCGGGGGTAAATTACAAATTTACTGTAGATGTATTACGGGTATATGATTGAGGCTCCTATAGTGTGCATGGGCTCGAAAACCCTTGCTGTCATTCGAGAAGGCCTCTATAAAGTAATATGTAAGTCTTCTTCAACCGCATGTTCGACCGAATCCAGCTTGTCAAGAGGCCCTGTTCCGGCTAAACCCTAAACCCTAAACCCTAAACCCTAAACCCTAAACCTAAACCCTAAACCCTAAACCCTAAACCCTAAACCCTAAACCCTAAACCCTAAACCCTAAACCCTAAACCTCTTAGACGCCATGGACGTTGAGGCGTTTACTGAGACGAAGGAAGCGCCGGGAAACGCAACATCTCACCGGAGGCACCAAGGTGCTCCTGGAGAATGCTGAGCTGACGATCGGCGAGGGCACAGAGAGACGCGGCCTGATCTATGCTCGCGTGGGCCCGAACGGCTGTGACAACACCACCCTCCGTTTGCGGTTTAGGTTAAGTAGGTTAATTAATTCAGGATGCAGGATTTTGAGATGCATGGATAATGTTCGGAGCTTCGCAGCAGTCTATGCCATGCTCACATTCTCATGCCGTCAATTGGAAATACATCGCTCAGAAACCCCTGAACCGAAGCCTAAGAATCTCTTAAACCCCAAAGCACTCCGGAACCCTTAAACCTGGAAAAGGGCTAGACTCCTAGACGCTAAAGCCCTTGACTGGAACACCTTGAACTCAAAGGACACCGCAGATCCTTAAACTTGAATTTCCACCCGCCCCGAAGCCTTAAATCTTAAAGCCCTACCTAAACCCCCAACAGTAATTAGGTAAAATAATGGCCCAACATCTAAAAAAGCTATTCTTCTACGTGCTTTTGGGGTCCAGGTAAACTCTACGCCTGGAATCCTTAACGCCTAAACCCAAAACCCTAAACCCTAAACGAAATCTTCAAACCCCACACGCGGAAAGGAGATGACCGAGCCTCCTTCCACGCTGGAGGCAAAGTGGACGCTCCCTGCTGGCGAGGCTGCAGGGGTTAGTATAGGGGCCTTAACTAATAATTACCTTTACTATTTTGGGGGGTTCCTTTTTATAAGTTTTGTATATTGTGCCCCAAAACCCTATTCTAATTCTTAAGACCCCTACATTAGGGATTAAGGTTTAAGGGTTTTGGGAGTAGGTTTAGAGATTAGGGAATAAGGTTTAGGTTTGTCGCGTGTAGGGTTGAAGTACAAGGTTGCCCTAAACCCGAAACCCTAAACCCTAAAACAAAAACCCTCCCCTTAAGAGAAGGCCCCAAGCTCTACACCCTAAGCCCTAAGCCAGAACCCTAAGCTCTAAGCCGGTCTGAGGGCTAGGAAGTCGGGCTTTTGGGCTTTCTGGGTTTAGGGTTTAGGGCTTAGGATTTAGAGTTTAGGGTTTAGAGTTTAGGGTTTAGGGTTTAGGGTTTAGGGGGGTTGGGAGGGTTGCAAGGAGGCCCTCAAGTCTGTAGTATAAGAAGTCTAAGCCGTTGCAGGGATATATTTGTTGTGCTATGGTATACTGGGATATGCCACCAAACAAAATTTATTTTTTTTGCCCCTTACAACGTGCAACACAATGAGTTGCAAAGCCTTGGCCCTTACGGACGTTACCCTAAAGCCTAAGGCGTAAACCCTCAACCCGAACCCTAACCCCTAAAGCCTAAAGCCCAAACCCTAAACCCTAAAGCCTAAACCCTAGACCCTAAACCGTAAACCCCAAAGCCTAATGCCTAAACCCTAAACCCTCCCTGAACCCGAAGCCCTCAACGAGAGGTGGAACCGTTTGCCCTTCACTTCCACGTCATCCCTTTGACCGGCGAGGCTTGTGGTTTAGGGTTTAAGGTTTAGGGTTTGGGCTTGAAGGGTTTGGGGTTTAGGGTTTCAGGTTTAGGGCTTGAAGGGTTTAGGGTTTAAGGTTTAGGGTTTGAAGGGTTTAGGGTTCAGGGTTTAAGGTTTAGGGATCAGGTCTAAGGCTGGGACAAGCTGGACAGATATCGGTCGGGTACAGGTTAAGGGAATAGGCCTCAGACCCTAAACCCCAAACCTAAACCAGCACCGGGTGTATATGGGCACATGGGGGTTCAGGGTTTTGGATAGGGCAAGACCAGACCCTGCCTCCTTTCTGAGATTCAATTACTCCCCATACTGGACGACAAAGCTGGCGCTCCAAGCTTAGGGTTTAGGGGTTTAGGGTTTCAGTTTAGGGTTTAGGGTTCAGAGTTTAGGGGTTGAGGGGTTCAGGGTTTAGTGCTCATGCAGGGTTTCGGATTTGGGCCAGAGTTTAGGATTTAGGGCTTAGGTGTTTATGCTATTTTTCTTCGGTTACGTGTCAAGGTTCATGCTGAAGAGCTGAACCATCATCCACAGAATGCTACGGTTTAGGATTAATGTAGGGTTTGGGGTTGCGGCGGTTGCAGGGTTAGGGTTCCGGGTTTCGGGTCTTGGGATATGACACCTCATCAAAAATTCGGAAAGCTGCAGAGGACGTAAACCACACAAGAATTCCCTAAACCCTAAACCCTAAACCCTATAGTTATAAGCCCCAAAAGCCCTAAACGCACCTCACACCCCGAGAAACCCTGGATTTTCGGCATCTTGCTGGGTATTTCAGGCAGGATTTCGCGGTTTGGCGTTTGGAGTTTGCGTTTGGAGTGGCGGGCCTCAACGCAGCGTTGCACCGCACTGCAGCTAAAGACCCCTAGTCATTCCTGCAGAAAGAGGCCCTGGCTTGTCGGATATCTTCGAAGTTTCCGATCATAGGTGGTTAACAGTCGTGCCGAAGCATGCGACTTGTGGCAGCCGGGGTGAATGGTGCATGTTCGGCTTGAGAACATGGGCTTTGGGGACGATGCTCGACGTGGGTGCGGCGTCGACACCTGGCTTTACGAGCCCGACGCCGTCAGCCAATGCGATGTGGAGCAAAATCTTTTTACACACGTATACTAGTCCACAGGTTGCGTGAATATAGTATAGCATCGTCCTTTCAATGAGCCCCATTTACCTTATTCTTCTATATAAATTCAAGGTCCCTATATTATTGTTATTGCTGTTATTATCATTGTTATGATCATGATGATTATCAGTTTGATTCCCACAGATCTGAAACTCGGAGCTCGAGAAACGAATGCGAGGTCGTCGGGGATGCACCGGCAGAAGGAGACTCGCCAGCGCTGCCGTTGAGCTTGGTTCCCAGATGGGGGTGTAAGGTTGAGGGCTGAAGGTATCGGGTTGAAGGTTTCGGGTTTAGGGTTTCGGGTTTAGGGTTCAGGGTTTGGGGTTTAGGGTGTGTTGGTAGAGAGTGCTACTGCTTTGTGTTCGATTTCTGGGATTTAGGTTTGAAGCTTTTGCGGGTTAGGGTTGCATGAGTGTGTAGGGCGACAAGGTTACAACGGTTCCCGGGGCTGAATCTAGACATAGTCATAGATTTCGGTGCCTTGACCCTGAGTTTCTCAGGTTCTTTGCTTGGTCTAGTAGCGTTTAAGATTTGGAGTGTAGTGTACCACGTAGTATTAGTATGACCTCTGCTATAGAAGCCTCCCTCGCCTTGTTCGAATACAATTGTAAAATACTGTGCTCCAGAAAGTATTCTCAGCATTCCTGGACCACGAAGAGCTTGCGAACAAATCCAGCCCCTTCAAAGATCAGGTGGGAGTTTTCGAGCTACAGCCCTAAACCCCCCACCCTAATCGTTATAGAGGACCCCTAAGAAAACAAGCCGAAAGGTGGCATGGCGCACCTTGACGCAAACGAGGAGCTCGGCTGTGTGGGTCCCTGTAGGGCCTCAGGTGGACCTCTCGAAACCTTTGGGCTTACAAGCCTTAATAGTTATCTATAACATTTTTGGGGTTCCTTGTTATTAATGATAGCCTCATAACCCTGTTCTAATTGTTCAGGCCCCTACATTAGGGTTTAGAGTCTCGGGGTTAAGGTGTTTAGTAAGGTCTTCTTAGAAAGGTCTTCAGCATTCTTGGAGTTTGGGGTTTAGGGTGTAGCATAAGTAGCCGCATTTTGCTTGTCTGCGCCTGACTTTGTGTTTGGTAGAATTGGGATGCAATCAGAATGTGCCTGATTATGCATTTGGCAGAACTTGGCCCTGCTTGGACAGACGAACAAGGGCATGCCTATCGAGTTTGTCGACTACGCCGACAACAGGCGCTGCTCGATAGCAGACTCTTAGTAACTGCGCTTGTTGCCTTGTTTCACTAATCATCCCGGCTGGGCAGACACTCAGGCTACTTAGGCCGATACTGCGGCTGGGATCGTCCAAGTGCTGCGGTGGCAAAGCATTGCCACGAGCGCTTCAAGCTCATCCGAGCCAGCGGCTGGCTATTAAAGTATAATAAGATTGAAGTTTAACTTAAATTCGGTTCTGAACTGTTCACCACATTTCAACCTTTTCGCCGAGTCAGGTTTGTGTGGAGCGCAGAATGATATTGCGCGCAGAAAATCATTGCCGCGAGTGGGTTTTGATCTGACACCCCAAAACCTAAACCCTAAACCAAACCGGTGTCACAAGATGGGAAGGCCATGAGCTCCAGTCCCTTAAACCCTAAACGTTAAACTCTAAACTCTACCGCCTAAAGAACCCTAAACCCCTAAGCCCTAATTCTTAAAAGCCCCAAAGCCCTAAACCCTAAAACTCTAAACCCTAAACCCTAAAACGCGAAGCCCTAAAACCGTAAACCCTGAATCCCTAAAGCCCTAAAACCCTGAATCCCTAAAGCCCTAAAGCCCCAAACCTCTACCCTCAACGCGAAGCCATCGACTGCGAGGATTCCATGCCAGAGTCCTGGCGGTTCAGTCGAAGCTTGGCGTTTGAGATACTTGTTCATCCCAAAGCCTGGGAAAAGGGGTTTAGGGTTTAGGGGTGTTTAGGGTGCAGGTTTTAGAGGTTTAAGGGTTTAAGGGCTATGGTTTAGGGCCTCGGGGTGCAAGGGTTCAAGGATTATGGTTTAGGGTTCAGGGGTTTGGGGTCTAGGGTTTAGGGTCAGAGATCTTCTGAAATTCTTCAATTAGTTGAATTAACAATTAATATACCGACAATGTATAGAAACAAACTCCTTTATATCTTAACGCATGTTACTTCAATAACAAGAAACATACCTTAAAGTGTAGAAGCTCTTCAGACATTATGGCATGCTACTTAAACGAAGGTCTGAGGTGTCTCGTTAGCTGGTTCTTTCTGTTGATGGTACCCTAAACCCTAAACCCTAAACCCTAAACCCTAAACCCTTAACCTTAAACCCTAAACCCTAATCCCTAAACCTTAGGGCATGGGAACAAGGAGCCCTAGCGCTGGGTCTCGATGGCTTTCGCTGTTCAGGGGCTTTGAGTTTATGGGTTTAGGGTTCTTAGGGTTTAGGGTTTAGAGTTTATGGGTTGAGGGTTCTGGGGGTCTACAAAAGGTCCAAAATCCGAAGCTCGAGTTTGTAACTCGACAAGTTATTTTTGAGACTTCATATGATGATCCTACATCACAAAAGTGCTGTACATACCGAGTAGCATGGATGTTGTCTTAACGTGGTTAAGAGCAAGTGTAGTTGGTAGGGGTGGGGGGGGTGCCTACTACTACTACTACTACTACTACTACTACTACTAACTACTACTACTACTACTACTACTACTACTACTACTACTACTACTACGACTGCTACTGCGACTGCGACTGCCACTGCCACTGCTACTGCCACTGCCACTGCCACTGCCACTGCCACTGCCACTGCTACTGCTAGTGCTACTGCTACTGCTACTGCTACTGCTACTGCTACTGCTACTGCTACTGCTACTGCTACTGCTACTACTACCCCGTCGCCGTCTTGCATTCGCTACACGTTATGCCGATGATGGTAAATAAATTTCCACATGCCGATCCCGGCACCGTCTTGCATTCCCAAGCCAGCAGGACAAGGAGATGATCGACGATCTCGTGTCCAAGATGCCCGGAGGCTCACTGTTGCCATCGTGAAAAGTTCCATAGATGCGAAAGGCCCTGTTGCACAGCAACAGGGAAGTTAGGGTCTTAAATCCTGAGCACCTGGATTAGATTACTTGCCGGCGATCGGGCCCATACCCTGGACTTAGAACGCACACCATCGAAGAATCAATGATTCAATGCCCGATCAGCTTCAATTTTATCATTTCAGAGGTTTTTGGGATCAGGGTTGGTTCACCGCCCAGGGTTTGGGGTTTGTAGGGTTGACAGATTTGTGATTTCGGGCTTAGGTGGCCTCTTGTCTGTCAGGCCTTGGGGTTTACAGCTTGCGGTTCAGGGACGTCTTGGGTGTAGTGAAAGGGACTTAAATTTACTTACGTATCTACAGAGAAGAAAGCGAAGCTTCTATAGTCTATACTGCGGGAATTACTTTTATGGTCTGGCAAAGTAGGGCACTATCCCTGGTTTATCCCTCCCATATATATATATATATGTACATAAGACTCTGTGGGCGTGCGACGGTTTAAAGTCTAAGTTTAGGTTTGCTGCGTGCAAAAAATCTGCGATTACAGGAATTACGGTGGGGCATTGTTTTTTTGTTCAGTCCTAAATGTACTTTGCGATAAATTTTGGAGGGGTAGTGCTGCAAGTTGAAGCTCGTTTTCTTTGGGTATGATATTTGCTGCACCCTAAACCCTAAGCCTTAAAGCGTGGATTTGTGAGCGAAGGCGGGTTTAAGTCTTTAAAACCTCAACATGCATACAAAGAGCGCAAAAACCCTAAAACCTTTTTCAGGTGGAACTCATCCGATGGAATGCCTGCAGAAAGCCCGAAGGGTTCTCAGGATTTCAGCGATGTAGGGTTTGCGGCTTAACCTGCCGGGTTAAGGTTTTAGAGTTGTTGAATCTGGGGATTAAGGCCCTAAACCCTAAACCCTAAGCCCCTAAACCCTAAACCTTAAACCCTAAACCCTAAACCAGAACCCCAAACCCTACAAGGTTCGGGGTTGGAGAGGTGGGACTTACAGCTTGGAGATCAGGGCTGATGTCATGCGGGTAGTTCTCTAAATTAGGGTCCCTCTTGGGGTCCATTGTATAAGGGTGCCGTACTATGTTGGGGACCTAAAAAGGGACCCTAGTTTAGAAAACTACCCATGTGACCTTGGACGTAAGGTAGCATTCAGGTCTAGTCTTAGCTTAGGCGGTGCTCATCGTTTCGGACGGACGCTTCGGAGTATTTAGTCAGAGCATTCTAGGACCCTAAACTTAAACCCTCAACCCTAAACCCTTAGCCCTGAACCATAGGTTTCGGAAGCTTATCATCCGAACCCTTGGCCAAAAGTTTCTTGAATCCTGCACTACCCCAGACATGGTTTATGGTCTTAGGGTTTTGGGTTTACGATTTACGGTTTGGGGGCAGTTTAAGAGCATATTCTGAGTGCCGCACAGAAGATCACAAAGCCACACAGGAACTCAAACAACGCCCAAAGGCCGGCCGCTGAACCCTATGTCCTAGTAACGCGGAAACTCTGAGCCAAAACTGCCAGAATCCCAAACATCCGAAGCGCTTAATCCACTTTGGGGTTTAGGGTTTGGGGACCCCACAACTCAGAATTGAAACTGGCCTAAAGCTCTTAAAACTGAAGCTCCAAAATGAAGTCGTTGCCAGGTTTCGCAGAGGTGAACCGCTTCGTGAAGAGCAACATTGCTGAGGCTTTGCGGACAATGCAGGCGCAGATCTCAAGGGGCTTGAAGGTTCGTGGTAATAAGTGAGTTATTATAAGTCACTTATATGTTAATGTGGCTTCTAGGTATATTTACACTGCTTACAACCCCGCTCATAGCTACCAAAGAACCTCCATTTGTGTTTGGGGTAGTGCAAGTAGGGCTTCGGATTTAGGGTTTTGGACAGGGCTTCGTAGCTTCAAGTACGAGCTGTTGGTAAGTCATGTGACTTGGCAGGCCTTTAGGTAGTTATCTAAATTAGTGTCCCTTCTTGGGGATATAGTACTGCACCCTTGTAAAAAGGACCCTAAAAGGGACCCTATTTGAGAGAACTACCCATACAGGATCTTACAAATTCATTTTGTGCGGGAGGGATCCAACACTTTGATTAGGTTTGGGCGACTTTTGGGTTCGTGGTTCTAATAAAGGGCCCTCAGAAATTACCCATATTATTTCGGGGGGCTCCTTGTTTTATACTTATAATAGAACATACCACAAAAGCCTGTTCTAATTACTAAGGCCCCCATACTAGGCTACTGGTATCTAGTGCTCAGGATTGTAAATCCCTAGACCCGAAACCCTAATGCATCAAGTCCCGTGGATGCGGTGATCTTCAGCTTTGGATGTTCCAGTACTCCAATCCCTCAAAGCCCTCATTGTTCCCCTTTAGGGTTTAGGGTTTCGGGCCCATCGGTTGCGAACGCTTCTTCAAGAAGTCTTCCTGTGCAATCGCTGTAGTCTAAGAATGTTTGTCGCCGTTGGCCGAAACCCTGACCGCTAACTAGCAAAAAACAATGCACAGAACCTGCAAACAGAACCCCACACACACAGAAATCCTAAAACGCGCATTGCAGCCCACATACTAGACCCTAAACCTTGAACCCTAAACCGTACGACCGTAATTCAGCACTGGCTGTCGGCCTACGCCGGTGGCTTCGGAGCTTAGCTCAAAGCTTCAAAGCCTTCGGCTTTCTTTTGCTTCAGGGTTTAGGGCTTTGGAGCTTTAGGTTGCAAAGGTGTCACGATTCACTCGCTGTTGTGCCAATTCTGCTGAGCTTGCTACAGCTTGTGCGTGGCATGGCTACACACGCTTACTGAACAGATTGCTAGACCGGAAGCAATTCCTCTAGGGCTCCGTGTGCCCACATCTTATACACTTTGGCTTGAACGTAGTCCCTATATCATATAAGTTTTTCATCCAAAATAAATACTATCTGAACACATGGACCCTTAGGGTTATCGTAGGCGCAAGACCTGCAGGCTAACGCTGATTGATTTCTGCATGTCCGACCGAACCCTGAGCCCGGAACTCCACACCGACACCCAAACCCCTATACTCTAAGTTTAGGGTTTATAAGGGTTTAGGCTAATTAGGGTTTAGGCAAACCCCAGACCCTGAACCTAATGCCTGAGGCCCTTATGGAAGCTCTTCGAGTAACCCCATCTAATTTCCTGAACGCTGAGCCCGACATACTGCCCTTTGAGTTCAGAGCGCAGAGGCCGCGTTTACGTCGGATCTCGAAAAGCTTCTGCCGCTTGCCTGGTGTTTGTAAAGTTCAGGGGGTTTAGGGTAAACCCTAAACCCCTAAACCCCTAAACCCCTAAACCCCTAAACCCTAAACCCTAAACCCCTAAACCCTAAACCTTGAGGATTTAGGGTGTAAATTTTGGTGTTCGAGGTTTTGGCGTCGGCTTCTGTGAGGCATTCGGTTGAACTGATAGGGAGGGGTCCTTCAAGGGTTGCTTTAAGGGT
>CAJNDV010001792.1:66606-92393 GCA_905221635.1 Symbiodinium sp. CCMP2456
TCCGGAACATTATAGTAGTATAATTTTATTCCGGCGGATTAATTCCTCCGCCAGCCAGGCCACGTAAACTCCGCGTCCTCCGCAAGATGGTCTAGCCAAGTGCGACGAAAGTTTAATCTTGGTGATGTAGGGAGGTCTTTGAGGTGTGGGGTTTGGGAGTTTGGGGTTTATGGTTTAGGAGTTTAGGGTTTGGGGTTTAGGGAGGTCTTTGGGGTTTAGGGTTGTAGGGTTTTGGGTTTAGGGAGGTCTTTGGGGTTTAGGGGAGTTTTGGGTTTAGGGAGGTCCCGATACTTCCAAAATCCCATTAATTAAAGCTGTTGCCTTGAAGCACAGTTGGGATGCTACCCATAGTTTCAGGCACATTCCTTCATGGGTAGTTCTCTAAATTCGGATCCCTATAGTACGGCACCCTGAAACAAAGGACACTAAAAGGGACCCTAATCTAGAGAACTACCCTCATTCAGGGATATCGCCCTAAACCCTAAACCCTAAACCCTAAACCCTACACCCTAAACCCTACACCCTAAACCCTAAACCCTAAACCGTAAAGGTCCGGGTCTTCAGCAGGGTGAGTTTTGGGGTTCCGTTAAGGCTTCGGCGTTCGGGGCTTAAGGCCTAGGGTTTGTCCATTCAGGACTCCTAAACTCCTAAACTCCTAAACTAAACCCCCAAAGACCTCCGTAAACCCTCAACCCCAAACTCCCAAACCCTAAACCCCAAAGACCTCCCTGACCCCTAAAACCCTAAACTCCTAAACCGAGGTTTAGGGGTTCCTTGCAGGGTTCCTTTGGGGGTACCTTCCAGAGCTCAAGGCTTCGGGCTTAGGGCGAGGAGGTTTGGACGACCGTCGACGTCTTTCACATCTTTGCGGAAGGGTTTCTATTAAGCTAACCTCGCTGAGGCTTCTATAGGGTTTAGGGTTTGGGGTGTTGGGGTCTTGGTCTCCATTTCTTCGAAGGTGTCGCGTCGTGTAGCTGTCTTGCAGGCCAGTGTAAAATACGTTTGCTTCAAGACATTCAAACCCTAAACCCCAAACCTTACACCCTAAACCCCAACCCCTTAACCTTAAAACCTAAGCCCTTATTGCTGTTCACATGCATTTCAGATCATTTCCCAACCTTTGTCACTCCATTTGATCCCTTGAGGATCCAACAAACCAAAATGCACCATCGGGTTTAGGGTTTAGGAGTTTAGGGTTAAGGGGTTTAGGGTTAAGGGTTTCATGTGCTACGAAGGACTATAGTACCCTACTATCATAGACTATGGTACATCACGACGAGAGCCAGCTCTCAAGCCTCAACAGATCAAGTGCCACAAGCTCCAGCTCAAAGGAACACAGACGCTTCGGGTGTAGGGTTTAGGAAGGTCATAAGCCTCGGCGAATATAGGAGCCTGAACAACTACCACTATCGTTTCTTAAGGCTCACTGCTATATAAACCTAGTATAACATACCCCGAAGGCCTGTTCGAATGATTAATTAAGACCCCCTGTATTGCTTCAGCCCATTTCAGCCGGACAGGTGAGCTTCCAGATGAGTCGGCAGTTGACGTGCAGCTTGCTGTCAGTCGTGTCCTCTCCCTGTAGTGGACCCGAGGGCTCCATCTGGGGCTCCAGCTCCCTGCTGGCTGGTTACTGCCTACATCCCCCTAAACCCCTACTGTAACCCCTAAACCCTAAACCCTAACCTTTTGTGGCACGAACGCAAACAAGGCAGCAAAATGAGGGTCCTGCGTCGTAGCATGGGCCCCCCAGGGTCTCGCTTCTCCCACTTCCATACAGTGTCATAGCATATCAGGGTTCCGTTACCCAGAGAGCCCAATACCCCTTAATTAAGGAATATACCTTAAATGATAATATTAATGCCCCTATAGTTTAAGGTATATTATTTAATTAAGGGGTATTAGGCTCTCTGGGTAAAAATCGTGAATATGATTCGCTCGTATTAGGATGATTGCTATTAGTATGGTATTGTTATTATTACTATAACAATACGGGTAATAAAGATAGAGAGTAAGCGCTGCATATGCATTTGCCGGATGCAGGTATAGTTCATGACTGAGGTCATAAGAAAGCTGCAGGATTGCTGGCTAGTAGCCTGCTATGTAGGCCGCTGGAGCCCCAGTGTTTTTCAAATCGACGAAGCAGAAGACGGGATGATCTTGTGCAGACTTTAACTGAACATACGCGTACACATACATGGTATGTTCCCACATGCATGCATACACTTCCTGAACCTTCAAACCCTAAACCCTAAACCCTAAACAGGTCCTTGAATTTGCATAAGGGTGCAATTAGTCCCGCTACAGCACCACCCAAGACAATCACGGCTTCTCAGGGTTTCTTGGCGTTTTAGCACAACAAACCCTGAACCTTCAACTAGCATGGAAGGGTTGCTGGGGACGAATTATTTCTCATATTCCCAGAGAGCCCAATACCCCTTAATTAAGGAATATATTTTAAATCATAATATTAAGGCCCCTATAATTTAAGGTATATTCCTTAATTAAGGGGTATTGGGCTTTCTCATATTGGTTCCTTATCATGCTGGGTGTTAAGGCCCCTGCAATGCGCCCACCAGGCACTCATACGTTTGTTAGGGTTCCTTGCACTGCTGTATAATCAAATGCAGTGGAACATAGTGTTATATAATATAGCAGTACCATGTTAGATGATACGGTATCATGCAACACAACATGATATAGTAAAGTGTAACATAAGCTATGATACAACATAGTCTAAAATCATATAGCTAAACTTAGCATGAGACAGTATACTGCAATATAAAACACCATAACAGAATAGCATAGAATATAATATAGTGCATTTGAATACATGATAACAAAAGTTAATATTTGTTGTTCAGGCCACGATAAATGCACGCCCCAGGCCCCTGACCCTGACTTCGATACTGCCCCGGCTCAGTAGCAGTTGAATAGGGGGCCCCCTAAACCCTAAACCCTAAACCCTAAACCCTAATAGGGGGCGGTACCCAACAGACAACTGTCTTCTGCTTCGCTCTCGAGACCCTCCGAGGTGTATTTAGTTTGCTTGGGCTGTCAATGATAGGGTTTAGGCTTTAGGGTTTAGGGTTTAGGGTTTAGGATTTAGGGTTTAGGAAGTTTAGGAAGTTTAGGAAGTTTAGGGTTTAGGTTTTAGGGTTTTCTGGTTGAGGATCTAGGATTGGGGGGTTTAGCGGATTTTGTTTGGTTTAGGGTTAGGGGTGCCGTTTGTTTAGCATCGCGCACCTTCCAATGTAACGCCAGATTGCCAGGAAAAAACTATTTAGGACCCTTTTCAGGTAATATGGGAGCCTTGCTAATTACTTATATTATTTTGGGGGCTCCATATTATAAGTATCGTAATTTTTTCGTATAATATACTATACCCCAAAACCCTATTCTAATTATTAACGCCCCCATATTACGTCGTTCACGGACCCCTGCACGACTCCTTTGTTAAGAATAGTCTCCGTGCAGCGCGACAGTCTGAGGAAGAAATTACTCCGTGCCCAGAGCCCAATACCCCTTGATTAAGGTATATACCTTAAATCATAATATTAAGGCCCCTATAATTTAAGGTATATTCATTAATTAAGGGGCATTGGGCTCTCTTTGTGTGCCGGGCCTGTCCTGTCTGGGGTTTCTGGAGCAGAACAGGGTTCCGCTCGGGTGTTTTGTCGGGCTTGAACAGTGATGTGTGTTTGCACAGTTCAACACAGGAAACCCTTCAAGGACGGCGTCTCTCTGTTCTGTAGCTCGTCCACGTGCAGCAGCAAAGGCACCATGGTCTCAGTCATAGCGCTTTAGGCCCTACGCTACAAGCACGGACAACAATGCGGGTCCAATTTGCCTTCTAATTTGCAGGCTCGGAACAACTCTGTGTTCTAAGGGTCAGAAGTGGAATCACAGTCGTGGATTCGATAAGTCGGAGAGCTGCGGGAGCATTTAGGATGCCTATTGTAGAATCGGATGTATTTGGAGCCTTAGAGTAACATGTTGGATTAGATCGCAGGCACGGACCTAAACTGTACGAGCCACCAGCAATCTGGAAAACAAACTGAACCCTAAACCCTAAACCCACTAAAAAAATAAAACAACATTACAACAGGCATTGGATAAAACTTTGGAAAATCACAAGAAACCTGAACCTTAAATCCTAAAGCCCTACGACCTGAATCCTTATAGGAGCCCTGACATACGGTTTATGATGTCAATCCTGCATTTCCCGTCATAAGCAATATACCGTAATTGCAATAAGGGCGCTTAGGGTCATGCAGGATGTATATCATCAACCGTATGTATGGCTTCTTTATGCCCTAAGCTCAGAATCCTCATAGGTGCCCTGAAAAAAGAGCCTTTTCCAACCTTGATGCAAAAGCACGAGTTCCTCTGCAGCTGCAAGCCGCGAGTTCTGCCAAGCAGCTCCGCACATGCCAAGACCTTGACGAGGTTTACCGGTGTTTTCATGCAATGTAAGGGCTTAAATAATAATTACCAATACTATTTTGGGGTTCCTTATTATAGTGGTCGTATACTATATACTATACCTCAAAACCTATTTTAAGCCCCTACATTATTGAGAGGGTGTTACTTATTTAGCAGGGTTTCCATGGGTTTGCGAACGGGTTCTCTTGAGGTTGCTGTGGTTTTCCGCAAGGGGTTTGTGGATGTTTATATGGGAGTTTCCGAAAATTAGGGGTACCTTATTTTGGGGTCCTTATAATGAGGATCCTATTATTTGGGGTACTATATTAGGGTCCCCTATTTTCGGAAACCCCCATATGTTTGCGGTTTAAGATGTTTGAAAAGTGTTCCTCTGGCAAGGAATTACTCAGGTGCTACGGTTTTACGGGCGGTTGTCAAGTTGTAGAGAAAAGTTGAGAACAAACAAAAAGAACCACGGTTTCCAACTTGAATATCCCGTTTGCAGATCAGTGCAGGGCCAGACTTCTTCAAGGCAGCGCAAGACCTGGAAACTCAACCCCCAACCCCTAACCCGGAGACTCGAAACCCTAAGCGGTAATATATATATATATATCTCTCTCTCTCATATATCTTATATATTATTTGTTTTTTTATTGTTATATAGTGTCTACCATGCAAACCCAGAGGGTCCTAGATACCTGTAGAGTAGCAAGTTGGGCTAAACTCCTAAACCCCAAAGTCTCGAACAAACACGCACATGCACCGCGTCGGGTACCGAATTCGGTTCGGCCGGTCGAAGTGCCCCCAGAGAGCACTCGGACTTGCAAGACCTCCGGGCTAGGGTTTAGGGTTTAGGGCTTAAGAGGTTAGGAAAAGTTCCCAAAAAAAGCATTCCTTACGGTTGCTGATAAAAATTAGAGTATCGTACACACCCCAAAACCCCATTCTACTTATTAAGGCCCCTATATTGGCCTCTCGGCCCTAGATTCAAATACCCTCTAGTCTAGTCAGCCATAGGGGCCACATCAAAGGGTACCTTGGGGGGCTAGGGTTTAGCAGATCGTTTAGGGTGTTTGCTCATAGTCCCGGTATAATCGTTAGCAACATATACCCGGAGTTGCATGGACCTGAATATGGGGTGTTATATGATATGTCATTAACATGAAGTAATTAGCATCTACATCTAGAACTACTGAATATAGACTGTATATACATACATACAGACAGACATACATGTCTCTTTCTCTGCATGCAATATCTAGGACTACATTACTTAGTTTGAATCTACGTTTGCATCTATGTGCCCGCACCGTATGTACACGTCAAGCACCTAGACCTTAGCTGTGTGCACACCCTAGGTACATGCGGTAGTCTTGTATGCAGAGAAGCGCGTGAGAGCCCGACGGTCATGCAAGTGGGCACAGCATAGAAAAGGCTCCTCTACTCTGCCTTCCACGCCTTTCAGGCATTATGGTCCAGGAACCGGTTAGAGTTTCCGGTGTAGAAGTGCGCAAAAGTAGGAGCATACTAGCAGCGCGGTTTTCTACAAGTTCTCTGAGTGATTGGAAGTTGAAGAGCTAGGGGTCCTCAAAAAGGGTGGAGCGCTTTGAGCTTAAAATGCTTTTGTGTTTGCAGTTGTTGTTTTGAGCGCTTTGGCACTAGAGTTCCGGATACTTGTCTTCCATGTATAGACGATGCCCTAAACTTGGCCCTAAAGCCTACTAAACCCAAACCGTGGCTCTGAATCAGTAGTCTTGCAAATCATCCTCGATGTTCCCTATTGAAGTAGGAACTCGGAAGGTGTGAGGCTTAATATAGGGGCCTTAACAATCAGAATGGGTTTTGGGGGCCCAATACACTATCATTATAATAAGGAACCCCGAAAATAGTATTGGTAGTTATTTAGGCCCCTACATTAGTTTGGGGTTTCAGGGTCTGCCATGGAGTGTTCACCTTACTTTCGAGGCCTGCTTACCGACCGTCCCTTCGCAAGTTCCGGGCCAAAGCCTAAGCTTCGTTGCACCCTAAACCCTAAACCCGTAACCCCAAACCCTGAACCCTGAACCCTGAACCCTGAACCCTAAACCCTAAACCCTAAACCCTAAACCCAAGTCCTATGAAGCCATTGAGACGGCGAAGTCGGCAGAGTCTGCTGTAAACGCTCGGCGCCCATCTCGCCCGAATTCTCAGCCCACGTCAATGTTCAGACCCCTGGTCGGGAGAATGTTTGGGTGAGATGTCTTCTTTGCTGTTTCTCCGGCCAGTGGACAAAAAGTGACGCCGCCACCTGATGTGCCGGTTTGCACTCAAGCCGTAAGCAGGACGGAGAAAGCAATATCCTAAGCAATACCCTGAAACACGACCGACCAGAAAGCAATATACAAAAGGGCAGGGCTTTGGGCAATAAGTATCACATATATATATATACACACACACACCCTAGACCCTAGACCCTATATATTAGGAACCCAAAAAGCACATAAGCATAAGCATTTTATAGGGATATCCCTACCTTATTGGGCTTCATTATAAGGGGGGTTATATGGGATATCCCTATCCTAATTTTTGCTTATGTGCTTTTTTGGGGCCCTAATATAGATACTTAGAGTGCACGCCCTTTCCAGCACCCTTTCGGAATGAATTCTTTGCCGCCGAGGATGACTCTGCAATCGAGGGCTTGCGAGAGGCTGGCCCTTTGCATGAGGGTTTAGGGTTTAGGGTTTAGGCTCGAAGGCTCCATGTACAGTACTTACATAGTCTATACTTGCCTGGACCCCAAAGAACCTACCTTTCTAGGGTTCCCGATTATGATTTCTTTATTGAAGTCCTTCAAAGGGTAGCTTATTAGGGGTTAAGGTAGCCCTTAAAGAAGCACCTATATAGAGGGACTATTTCATGGTTTAAGTATAAACTATACAGGTACAATGGAGCAATGGAGCCTGAGGGAATGTAGGAGCCGTGTAGAATTCGCATGGGGTTCCCTTGAAGGAATTTACAGAGTTCCTTCCAGGTTACGAAACGGCTGTTTAGGGTTTGGGGTTTAGGGTTTAGGGTTTGTGGGGAAGTGTATTACATGGCTTTGAATGTTAAAGCCCTAAACCTAAACGCTAAACAAGTGCTACTACTTAATAACTATTCGAGCCCCTCTGCTCCGTGCTAGGCTTTAGCGCTTGCATGTTCTGAGCCCGAGGCCCTAAACGAAATCCAAGCACGAAGCCGTGCCGTGAGCTACGAAGACGAACTCATGCCTTCAACAGGGTTTAGGGTACAGGGTTTAGCTACTTGTATAATCCGTGCTTCAAGCGGGCGGATCTATTGCGGGGCTTTTGGTATGTTTTGGTTCGTCAGGGTTCAGGGAGTTGTTTATTGGCAGTATTGGGTTTAGCACTTATGTCCTGGAGGCTTTGAGGATTTGCCACAGGTCTGTTCCGCGATCGCATTCGAAACCCTCAACCGTGAGCCTCAACCCCAAACTTGAGCCTCAACCCTGCAGGGCTCAGGGTTCAGGGTTCAGGGTTCAGGGTTTAGGGTTTAGGGTTTAGGGTTTAGGGGTTTAGGGTTTAGGGTTTAGGGTTTTAGGGTTTAGGGTTCAGGGAACCCTTCAGGCTTTAGGGTTTAGGGCTTAGAGAACCCTTAAGGGTTTAGGGTTTGGGGTAGGGTTTAGGGTTCAGGGGCTTAGGGAGCCCTTCAGGGTTTAGGGTTTAGGGGCTTAGGGAACCCTGAAGGGCTTCGGGTTTAGGGAAGGCTTTCGGGTAACCCTAAACATCCGACACTATACCAGGACCTTCGCAGAGCCGAAAATGGAGCCCTTTGGGAAATCCTAGGGCTGTAAACCCTAAACCCTAGACCCTAAACCCTAAACCCTAAACCCTAAACCGAGGACCCTACTTAAAGGATCATGGGACTTGTTGACTGGGGTTATACGTAAGGTATCTAGGGATGGAGAAACTTACAACCCCAATTAAGGTACTCATACAGTAGATGCCGGAAAGTTGGAGCATCATTATCCTCATGCCTTTAATGTAAAGTATTGGGAATCCCAGCACTTATCGTTCTTAACCCATGTACCAACATTCTGAGTTTCTCTATAACCTGACGTACTAGGTCCCGTCTTCCCCGCCAAGTAGTTGGTTTCTCAGCCCCTTCGAACTGTTTAGGGTTTAGGGTTTAGGGTTTAGGGTTTTAGGGTTTTAGGGTTTAGGGTTTAGGGTTTAGGGCATCTGCATTTCAGCTTCTGCAGGACCATGGAGTCTCTACGTGGGGCCTTAAGCAAGTTCTTTGTAATTTAGGGTTTGGGGTTTAGGTTTGGACTTGAAAGCTTTAGTGTTGAGGTTTTTGCCGTTGTTCTTTGTAATTTAGGGTTTGGGGTTTAGATTTGGACTTGAAAGCTTTAGTGTTGAGGTTTTTGCCGTTTAGGCTTCAGGGTATTCCTGGTCCCTAAGGCTCCAAACGCATGAAGCACAGTTAGGTGTGGTTGTTTATAGCGAATACCCATGATCTCCTGTTGTGAAAATGGTGGCCACATCGAACCCCATACCTAACCTCTAGACTGTGCAAAACTGGCTTCAACACCTTGAAACCCTAACCATGGCCTCCATTGTAGTTCCTTTCTTGTTGTCACCTTATAGGGTCCTGCTCAACATAGATTGGGTTTACCCCAAAAAAGAACTACGATGCATATTCAATGTACGCCACCCTAGCGCTTTTTGCGTTTACCCTAAACCCTAAACCCTAAACGGTTATTGGAAGGCCTTTGCGGTCGCGAACATGAAGCGCGACATACAGAACCAGGTGACTGGGGTTTAGGGTTCAGGGTTTAGTGTTTATGGTTTCAGGGTTTAGGGTTTAGGGTCTGGGCTTAGGCCCTGTTCCGAGTGCAGGGTTCGAGGGTGCGCTCGGTACAAGATCTGCCATGGTGGCTTTCTATGACTTTACAAGACCCCTAAACCCTAATCCCCTAAACCCCTAAACCCTAAACCCTAAGCATGAACCCTAATCCCCTAAACCCTAAACCCCCAAACCTAAACCCCAAACCCCAAACCTAAACCCTATAAGCCCGAATCCCCAACCCCAAGTTTGGTAGGATTTTTTCGGCTTTAGGCTTCGGGGCTTCAGTTCTCAACTTCCAAATTCAGGGGCTTCTGCAAGTTCTTCAGCTGGGCCTTGAGACATGGGAGTTTCCGAAAATAAGGGGTGCCTTTTTTTAGGGCCCCTATAATAAGGATCCTACTCTTTAGGGTACTATCTTGGGGTCCCCTATTTGTGGAAACCCTTGAGACACTAGGTCTCCCAGTTGGCCCTTTTTTTCTGCTTGGAGTCTTACGTTCCTTATAAAGGTACCCAATACCAAAAAGGGAGCCCTTTTTCATCCTAGGTTACTGGACATTTAAGGACATGTCCCCGAAAGCTCGCGGGTTTAGGGTTTAGGGTTTGGGGGTGTAGGTTTCGGGCTTCGGGTTTAGGTTTCGGGGTTTAGGGCTTGGGGTTTAGGGTTTAAGGTTTAGGTTTAGGGTTTAGGGTTTAGGTTTTAGGGAAATTCAGAAACCCAGAAGTCTCCCTGGTAGGTGCATCCCTAGTGAATGGCGTGTTTTTGTAGCAGAGGTTTCGTTCGGGATTTCTGTGCAATATCCGGAGCCCTGCAATGAAGCCCCGAACCCTCATGTGCCATAGACCCCTAAGCCCTATAAGCCCTAAACCCTATAAGCCCTAAACCCGAAAATCCCTAAACCCTAATCCCCCTAACTGGTCGGAAACCTTGGAAGCCTTGTAAGACGCTGTAAAACCCTGTAAACCCTAAACCTTCCCTAAACCCTAAACCCTAAATCCTAAACCCTAACCATAAACTCTAAACCTTATAAGCCCTAAACCCTATAAACCCAAACCCTTCAACAATTCTAAACCTCGGTATCCTGAACCTGGCCCAGCGCAGGGTGTTGCGTGGTGCCAGTCGCGTGGCGCTGAATGCTTGGGTGACGTCATGCAGGCTAGGTTCAGGGGTTGGGGTTTTGGAGCGAAGGGGTTTCGGGGTTTAATGTTCAGGGAATCAGAGGTTCAGGGTTCAAGGGTTAAGGGTTCAGTGTTTTGCTGTTGCATCATTCTAACTGATGAGTCCTAGATGGTTTAGGGGTCAAGTACAAGCCAAAGCTGCTCTTAGGCCAGAAGTTTGCCGCAAAATGCAGAAACAGAGAACGCCCTGCCACCCTGATCCCTTAACCCCAGAACATCCCTTCGGGTTTAGGCTTTAAGGGGTTTAGGGGTTTAGGGTCTAGGGACCCTGAACCCATAAACTTGCGCCTTGACCCTGAGCCCGAGCGCGTCCTGGGAGTGTCGGAAGACGACGGGCCTTGATATGGGAGTTTCCAAAATAGGGGGTACCTTATTAGGGGTCCTTATAATCAGGATCCTACTATTTAGGGTGCTATATTAGGGTCCCCTATTTTCGGAACCCCCCATATTGTTAGACTGTGACTGTCATCCCGAGTCACAGTGCCGTGTATGATTCTGGCTACTCTGAGTATGTTTCGTCTTAGTGATATTTACAAATAGAATGAACCCCGAAAGAAGATGCTCCTAGACCCTACACCCTACCCCCCTAAGCCCCTAAACCCTAAACCCTCGCTCCTACTGGTGGTTCTTTAGGGTTCCCTGAAGGTTCCTTTAAGGGCACTTCAAGGGCTCCTTTAAGGGTTTAGGGTTTAGGGTTGTGGTTTAGGGATTATAGGGGTTAGGGATTTAGGGATTAGGGGTTTAGGGTTTAGGGGTTTAGGGTTTAGGGTTCCCTGAAGGTTCCTTTAAGGGCTCCTTTAAGGGTTCCCTTTTGGTGATCATCGCGCGAGCGCGCGGAGAGTCCCGTCCGGGGGCGCGAGGCTTCTGGCCGCGAGCCCCCGACCCGGCTCTGTAGAGCAGAAACCCCTTGGGGCTTCAGGGGTTTAGGGTTTCGGGGCTTATTTAGGGTTTAGGGATTTAGGGTTTGGGGTTCTGGGGTTTCGGGGTTTAATTAGGGGTCTAGGGTTTAGGGGTTTAGGGTTTGGGGAATTTAGGGGGTTTCGGGGTTTAAGGGGTTTCGGGGTTTAGGGTTTTCAAATCCGTTGGAGCAAGGCGAGATTTCACCGCAGGACCTTGGGGCTCATTTATGGGTTCACACAGACGAACCTCCCCCCGAATTCGGTTTTTAGGGTTTAGGGAATCTAGTGGTTTTGGGGTTTGGGGGTTTACGGTTTAGGGGTTTAAGGGGCTTAAGGGGTTTAAGGGTTTAGGGGTTTAAGGTTTAGGGTGTAGGCCTCAGGCTGCCGAAACCCAAGCCCTAGCAGTATCCCTCCAACTAGAACTGGAAGTTGAAGAGAATTCCTTGACGGGTTTGGGGATTTAGGGTTTAGGGTTTAGAGTTTAGGGTTTAGGGATTTCTGGCTCGTAAAACATTGTCTGTCATCCTGTACGCTTGGGCTCGATTTGAAGCCTTAGGCCATGTGCTTAGGGTTTGAGTCAGTCTTAGGAGTTGGGGCTTATAACTTGAAGCCCTAAACCCTAAGGCTCCATGTGCCCATATAGTACATACTTAGACCTTAAAGTACCTATATAGGGACCCCTTTAAGGCCTAAGTATCTACTATAAAGGTACATGGAGCCTTTGGGAAACCCTAAGCCCTTGCCCCTAAACTGAGCTCAGGGTGTAGAGTCTGTACAGTAAACCCCGAAAAGTTGGAAACCGGACTAAGGACAATTAGTGCTGGGATTCCCTATACATTGCTCTCAAGGATAGAGGCTATTGGGTTTCCATCGCTTGGGCTTCTACTATAGATTTGTTTGCTTTGTGCACACCCCTAAACCCCTAAACCCCAAAATTCCCTAAACCCTAGAACCCCAAACCCCTAATTAAGCCCCTTAACCCTAAAAGCCTAAGCACCTAATTAAACCCCTAAACCCTAAACCCCTAAACCCTTTTGCGCACAGGTTTTTGACACCTTCGCTGCGGACCTTAAGCTGAAGCCACTGGAGAAGAAACGTCTGGAAAAGGCCGCAGCAACGAGGGCCGGGCTTAGAGTTTATTTATAGGGGGCTTTGGGTTTTGGGTTTAGGGTTTTTAGGGTTGATTTATAGGGCGTATAGAGTTTAGGGTTTAGGGTTTATTGATAGGGCTTATAGAGCTTAGAGCTTAGGGTCTATTTTTTAGGGCTTATAGAGCTGGCTGAGGGTTTATTTTTAGGGCTTATAGAGCTGGCTTAGGGTTTATTTATAGGGCTTATAGAGCTGGCTTAGGGTTTATTTATAGGGCTTATGGAGCTCGCTTTGGGTTTATTTACAGGGCTTTCAGAGCTTAGGGTTTAGGCGGTTGGCTAAACCCGAAAGAGAGCTGTGAACATGAAGTCTCGACGCCCTAACTAGACCCTTAACTTCCTGCTTAATGTAGAGGCCTTTATATTTGACTGGGGTTTTGCGTGACATTATACTATAGTTATATAATGAGTGACCAAAATAGTATAGGTCGTTGTTAAGGCCCTACTTAATCCGTCCTAAGCCCCGGGCATGACGGTGAGGTGGGCGTGCTTGGAGTGCATGATTCAAAACCTAGACAGACCAGAGAGGGTGAGGCGGGGGGCACTGTAGTATTGTGCCCTTTTGAGTTTCTCGGATTGTTTGGTTTAGGTTTTGGGGTTTAAGGTTTCAGGGATTGGGATTGTTCTAATCAGGTTCCCTTGGGGTCGATGGCCACCGTTGTTTTGTGAAGCATCACCGCTTCGTTTGTGGGCTTTCGACTTGCATCCGGAAATCGAGCGTCCGGTATTCTAGGGTTTAAGTTTAGGATTTTGGGTTTCAGGGTTCAAAGTTTTTCTCGAGCTTTTACCTAAACATACCTAAACTAATATTATGTTAAGGCGGTCTTTACCTGCACGTCTGCTAGAGCGAGCGTGTGAGAAGCTTGTGCACAAGCATTCGATGTTGACTTGAGAACGCACTTTGCAGAGATCCACAAACATACTAATGCAAGCATGCATATATAAACACACACAAACACCTACTTACGGTACATGTGTACGGGCTCACACACCCGCATTTGTCTTATCCATATGCGCACATATGTATGCATGTATTTTGATGAATAGACAATGTACACATATACATATATATCTTTGGAATGAAAAAAAATATATATATATATATTTATTTATTTATGTATATATTTATTTATTTATTTTTGATTATTTTTGTATATGGATATGTATTTATAACTAATGCTGGAAGTGGATGCTTGTGAGCAAGTAGTCGAAGACTTCAACTGCGTGGCCATTGCTGCCTCAGAAGAACACTGGACTCACGTTGCGCTTGTTGATTCTCGGGCCCGTCCTTGTTAAACCTCAAGACAACGGCTGCGCACTGAAACCCGACACCCTCAAGCCCTAAACCCTAAACAGGTCGGGAAAAGGGACCTAAACCGAAACCCTATAAACAAGTCGGACAAAGGGGACTTAAGCAAAGAGTTATGGCCCCGAAGCCCTAAACCCTAAACCCTACTTGGAGGTTCATGGGTATTTATAAGCAGGGTTAGAAGTCCCCTAATATGGGTTAGAATTATAGTTACCCTACTTATAACCCCACTTATACCTACCCATGAACCTCCAAGTAAACCCCGAAGCCCTAAACCTCTGGTGTTCAGGCTCTGAATGCCGCCATCGAAAGATATGGCCCAGGCGAAAACTACTGCGATGCCCCTGCGGAGGCGCTTTCTTGGTCTGAGGTTTAGGGCCTGTTAGGTTCAAATTGTGTATTGCTGTTATATATAGATGAGATACATATATATATATATATACAATACATATATATATATATCAAATAATATATTACTTGGGTTTAGGGCGTTTAGGATTTACATAGGGTAGCAGGATTTTGGAAGTTTCTCAGTGGGACTGTATTGGTTTTCTGAAGCTTAAGGCTTCATAAGTTTATGATGTGCTTTGTGACATCAAGCTGCATCCCATCCTGTTCTAACTTGTAGCGTATTGTATAGTCCCCTACCCAGAGAGCCCAATGCCCCTTAATAAAGGAATATACCTTAAATCATAATGATTTAAGGCCCCTATAATTTAAGGTATATTCCTTAATTAAGGGGTATTGGGCTCTCTGGGTATGGTGTAATGTAAATCCCTAAACCCTAAACCCTAAACCCTAAACCCTAATGGTGTAAGGTAAATCCCGCAGGAGGCTCCTGCGGCAGCTGATCCGGAGCCAGCCCAGCCGTCAGAGGCATCGCGTCCGAGGGGGTCCATGAGGGCTTGTAGGTTTCAAAAGGCAAAAAGTTGGTTTATAGTGAGTCCCAGAAAGTTGGAACATGGGTTTAGGATGATTAGTGTTGGGATCCCTTATACTTTACCGTGAGGGCATGAGGATCATGCTGTTCTATGGCTAGTGTTGTATAGGTTTCATGAATGTCTCTGTCTGTAAGGGCTTATATGTGATTGACAAAAAAGTTGTATAGGGAATTAGTGGGTTTCATAAGAGTTTTTAGGAGTTTGTAAGGGTTTGTATAATTCGTTTTCTCGGGCTTGTATGCGCGTTGGTAAGGCTTTCGTGTCAGTAGGGGTCTTAGGTCCTTGTGCAAGGGATCCGACTCTTCAGGTTCCGTATTATTACCATCCCTTGATTTCTGAAATCCAGGTCTCTCCAGGGGGCTAGTATAAGGCCTTACAGGGTTCAACTTCTTGGCTTTTAGGATTGGCTTTGGAGCTACATGTCTGAAAACTCAGATTCTAGGTTGTTGTTTTCTTGCTTCCGGTTTCAGTGTTAGCCCTAAACCCTAAACCCGAAAAAAACTTGAAGCCCTAAACCCCAAACCCGACAAAAACCTTAAACCCTAAACCCGAAAAAAACCCTAAACCCTAAACCGTAGGGTTCCGGGGTTTGGGGCTGAAGGTGCAAGGATGGACCCGGTTCTTAACTTAGATAGCCAATAGGAGAACTTTAAACTTTTTAGTCCTAAAAAGTTTGGGCCTGGTTGTTGAAGAAGAGAGTTAAGCTTTATGTTCAATGTTTTTTGGCCCAGGGCTTAGCATAGAGGTCTGATTATGTAGCACTAGCACAGCCGCCTTACGGTCCTTAGGTCTACAGTTTTACCCCGGAAAGCATTCCAAAACCCTCAACCCGCATCTGTCAGGATCTTTTGGTTTTGGTTCCTGGCGGGAATAGTGTTGCCTGAATCATACTATACTCAATATACCTTAGGCCCCTCAGTATGAGATATTATATCTATATCATCCTACGCCTATGTCCAATACCCTATTCCAACTATGAAGTCCCCCATATTACAATCGTACAAAACCCTTAGACGTCGCAAATCGAGTTTGCGTGCCCGGAACACAGCAGTAAACTCAGTGACAAGAGGTTTAGATTTTTTTTGGGTTTCGGCATTAGCCCCTATAAAGCCCTAAACCCTAAACTTGGGGGTTGGGAATCGTTTTTTGGGGCGATGTTTTGTTGGGGTTGATAACTCGGAGGTTCATGGCATGGGTGGTTATAAGAGGGGTTAGAGGTGCCCGAATATGGGTTATGATATGTTATAGTTGTTTATAGTTACCCTACTTACAAACCCGCTTATAACTACCCGTGAACCTCCAAGTAGACCCTAAACCCTAAACCCTATAGAGCCCTTGAAGGAACCCTTAAAGGGTTTTGAGGTTGATTCGGAGCCTCTAAACCCTAAACCTCTAATGTCGGCAACCCGGACGGACTCGGTCAGCCCCTGGAAGATCGAACAACGTGCCAATATTCTCTCGGAAAGGCTTCTAGGGTTTAGGCTTGAGGATTACCTGTGACCCCAAACCCCACAAAATAGTAGGTTATGATCCCTTTATTAGAGGGTAGAAAACGGTAGGTTTTTGATCCGCAGCTAGGGTTTAGGGGGGTAGTTCAGCGGAGAATCAGGCGAGCAGGCCCGCTGCTGCAGCTGCACCGGCGGAGAAGGACCAGTTTCTGGAGTTGCGTGTGCTTGGGTTTCTTGGTTCTCAAGCTTTGGCTTAAGGTTAAGGGTTTCCAACTAGAATTTCCGCGTTTCGAGTCGGAGCGACAATATAGGAACGTTGATTGTGTGAATGGGGCTGTTATTCATTTTCTAACTACTCTCTTGAAATGGGAAGGTTACTATCAGGCATAAGGGGTATCTACTTAATGGGCCTCAACAAGTTTAGTTTTTGGGGTATCGTAGATTATCTTCGTATAACTTATAGTCCCTAAGCCCTAAACCCTAAACCCTAAACCCTAAACCTTAAGATGAGGAACCTTAAGGTCTGGAATTATGGTATGTTCCTTATTATGGGTAGTTCAGGATTTATATCATCAACCGTAGTACGTAGTTGGAGGTCTTGTTTATTGATCAGGGCTTGGGTGTTGGGTCTTAGAGCTTTCAAGCCAGACCCCCAAAAGGATCTAAAAAATCATCCCCTAAGGGGGTTCCTATAAAGTACCCTTTAGTAGTTAGGGTCCCAAATTAGGGGATCTACTTTTTAGATCCTTTTGGGGGCCTGGGAAGCGGGACTTAGGTCGGGTTCAGGTCGGTCTTCTGCTGCCTCCAGCACCGTAGAGGCGATTTCAAACAGGTAGTTTTCTAAATTAGGGTCTCTTTTGGGTTTAGGGTTTTGGGTTTTGGGGCCCTTTTTATAAGGGTGCCGTACTATAGTGGGGACCTGAAAAGGGATCAGACTTTAGATAACTACCCAAGTAGTAGTAGTAGTAGGCGTTTCGATTTAGACCCATGGTCTCTAAATTAGGGTCTCTTTTATTAGGGCCATCGTTTAAGGGTGCCGTAGCATTTTGGGGGTTTGAAAAGGGACTTTAATTTTCGGGAACTACCACTGGCTCGTCACGTAAAGCTCCGAAGTATGATCCAAACCTCAACCCCCAACCTAAAGACCCTAAACCCTAACCATAAACCCCTAACCTAAAGACCCTAAACCCAGACGATTCTGGGAGTAGGAAGCAAAGCTCTCGCAAAGCAGGTTCAGGGTTTTCAGGTCTGGCGATGTTCGGAGTATGGGGTATTCGGTTTGTTTTTTTATTTCGGAGTTGCGGCTCAACTTTTTGAGAGTCTTTTGGTCCAGTGGAAGAGACCGGCCCAGTGACTTTTTGTTATAAGGTTTAGGGTTTGGGGGTTTCGGGTTTTATCATGAATTGTGCTTCGAAATTCTGCGGAAGTCAGAGGTTTTTGTCCCTAGACTCCAAACCCCGGGCTCCGGTGGTGCTTGCTTGTCGGTGCTTAGGTTCCCAGAGAGCCCAATACCCCTTAAGTAAGGAATATACCTTAAAATATAGGGGTCTTAATATTATGATTTAAGGTATATTCCTTTATTAAGGGGTATTGGGTTTCTGGGTTGCTATTATTTGATAAACCCTAAACCCTAAACCCTAAACCCTATAACCATATAACCCTATAAACCCTAAAATAGAGTCTCCGACTCAAGCTGTAGGCATTGCTGCACTTGGAGATCCTGCCAGACCCAGAGTGAGGTGTAAACTGCAGCTCGAATCTAGCAACACCTTCGGGTTTAGGGTTTAGGGTTTAGGGTAGGGTTTAGGGTTTAGGGTTTAGGGTTTACTTTTTCATGATTTAAATGGCGAGATATGAAAGGAAGTTGGGACAAGGAGCCTTCCACGCAAAGGTTCTTGGGGGAAAGGGTGTAGGGCTTAGGGAGGAATTGGGTTTAGTGAGTGTTCGTGGCTTCTTCGCAGGCTGATCCAAAGCCTTCCACCGACCAGGCGGCACCGGCAAAGGCACTGTTAAGGGGTTTGGGGGTTCAGGATTTACGGGCTTAGGGTTGAGGGTTTAGGGTTGGCGGGAAGCATGTTCGTTTGCTTCTGAAGTTCAAGGAAAGACATAACTTACCAAAACTATATGACTATAGGAAGACATATGTACACACACAGAGACTTGCGAACATTTGTATTATATATATATATATATTGGTATGTACACATACAGACAGACACAGCGGTGTAATGTGTGTATGTATATGTATATGTATATGTATATGTATATGTATATGTATATGTATATGCATAGAGGTGGGTCTGTACGTGTTTGCATATATATATATGTAGATGTATGTGTACATACGCCTATATACTTGTAGTCGAAGATTCTTCACATGCTTCCCTTGCGAAAGGTACCTTAATGAGCTCTAGCGTCGTGCTCTCGAGTTTCGCCTTCACCAAGCTCGCACCCTTTGAGCTTGATTGCTGTAGGCGTTCCAGAGAGGGTTGAGGTGTCAGCGTTTTTGGGCCTAAGCCCTATAAACGCTAAACCCCTGAACCCTAAACCCCTAAACCTTGAATCCCTAAGCCTAAACCCGCAGGGTTTGAGGGCTGCTCCCCCGTTCTCAGGCTTTTGAGCGTGGGTGTTTGGGTTCGGAAATGGATGTACTAGGGCATCACTAGATCACTCGGGCCAGAGAGAAGCGTCCCTTTCCAAACAAACAGGGGCTCTGCTGAAGTCGGCGAGTCTTTCATCTAATGCACACCTGTCGTTTGCTATTTACTGCCAGCAATCCAGCTTAGCTGAACGCGTACACTTTATACCTTCTGGGAGACTACTATCCCTTATAGATTTGAAAGTGTACACTTTTGAGGGCTTATGAACTCAGCAACTACGCCAAAGAGGGAGTCCAAGCAAACTCACAGGCACCCGAAGGCTCCAGCCGAAGCCATAGGCCTCAAATCCTCGAGCTTAAGACATTTGTCCTAAACCCTAAACCCTAAACCCTAAACTCAAAAAGGGTTTAGGGTTTAGGGTTTAGGGTTGGGCAAACCCTATATGCCCTAGCTAGCCTGTAACCACGGAATCCTTAGATGTTCCCACGCTTCCACCCGAGATCTAGAACGCCTCAGAGCCTGTACCTAAATCCTGGGGCGTTTCAACCTCCTATGAATAATATAGGGTCCTTGAAAATTAGGGTTTAGGGTTTAGGGGTTTAGGGTTTACGGGTTTAGGGTTTAGGGTCTAGGGTAGTATAGGGGCCTTAATAATTAGAATTTGGGGTATATCCTACTATAAGTATAATAAGGAGCCCCCCAAAACCCTGTTACAATTATTAAGGCCCCTACATTACAGTCACCATGGTGGTCCCTGTCTAAGGCTACCTTGTATAGGATCCTACATACGAAACTGGTTTAAGCTACGATGGAGATGATCAGTCTTCTAAGCATCACGGCCCCTGTGGCAACTCAATCATTCCCTGTCCTCGAGGCTTCCTAAACCCTAAATCCTAAACCCTAATATCCTAAACCTTAAACCCTAAATCCTAAGCCCTAAACCTTAAAGAGGCTTCCGAAGGCGCAGCCACTGCACACGAGAAGCCCGGGACAGAGGAAGAGGTCCCCAGGCCCGGGCGGTTAATGTAGGGGCCTAAATAAGGGTTTAGGGTTTAGGGTTTAGGGTTCAGGGTTTAGGGTTTAGGGTAGAATAAACTCAATAATGTAGTTGCCTAAATAATTCCCAATACTATCCTGGGGGTTCCTTATTATATGTATAGCAAAATGGGCCTCAAAACCCTATTCTGTTTGTTAAGGCCCCTATATTCCTCCTCAATCAGAAGGGCTCCCTGAAGGTTTGTGGGTCTAGGGCTCAGGGCGTTTAGGGGGTAGAATATGGAAGGTTCCGGTTGAGGATTTAGGTTGTAAGGTGTAGGAATGAGATTTATTCATGATGTGTCGTGGCTGTTGTTGCAACTGGCTTTGTGCTACGTGAAATTCGTGTGGGGAAGTAGATTTACAGAGAGCCCTGCTTTGTCGTGTCTAGTAAGAGTCTAGTACAACGTAACTACACCCTAAACCGTAAGCCCTATACCTTTTATATGGGTGTTGGGCCTTTGTGGGTTCAGAAGAGGCTGGGTGTGCCAAGTTGTTGAAATTTGGGGCTCTGGGGTTTGTGCCTCAGGGATCTAGGCTTTAGGAGAGTGTTAGCATCATTATCACAACCGGTATTACTCTACGACAACAATCAGAGTAGTACGGCTGCGCACGATCTCTGCAATGACCGTTGCTGGCTGCTGTTTCTTGCCATACGTGTGATCGACGTTGCCATCCGCCTAGGCATCATCATCGCCATCATCATCATCATCAGCAGCAGCAGCAGCATCAGCAGCATCATCAGCATCATCAACATCATCAACACCACCACGACTATCATCATCATCTTCTTCTTCTTCACCATCACCATCATCATCACTATCACTATCATCATCATCATCATCATCAACATCATCATCATCATCAGCATCGTCATCGTCATCGTTATCACAATCATCACCGTCGTCGACGCCATCACAACCATACTTCTCTTCCACGCACTCTCAACACCATCCGCACCGTCAAGATCATGGCCATGGTCACTCCCACCAGCTTTCATCGTCATCCATACGGTTGATGGAGAAAATCCTGCATGACCTTATATACCTAAACTATGGGATTTATGGTACTATACTATATTTGGGTCATGCAGGATTTTGTCCATCAACAGTAGCACCAGCAGCAACCTGCCGTGGCCAACACGAACATCATCATGCACATTGACAGAGGAGCACAGCAGCACTACCACTATCTGGACTTACGAACTGAAACACGGCACCCTTGGACAGTGGATGCTGGACGTGCAATATTACCGCTTGGAAGAGCCGCTTTGGCAGTGCCTCAACACGCACCATCCTCTTCCTTCTTTAGAAGAAGTAACTTAAAGGTCAAGCAAGGAAGCGGCTGCTTGTGGCAGGTGGTCGCTGGCTCGGAATCACCTGAAGTCTTCAACGTCCCTATTGTGAAGGCTGTACAACTCACAGACGTCCTTTCGGGCGTATCGCTATTGGGAAACCTGGGGAAAACATCCGACACATCGGGCGTATCAACCTAAGCAGCACCATCCACGCACGGTTGCTTCCTCCATCTTCCGACTGATTTATCATCTTGCTTCTTCTCGGCACGATCATTATCATCACGATCCATGTGCCTTTGCATAGTATGCGATCGTCAGCATCACCACCATCACCATGTCGACCATTTAGTGGCCGCGACCATCATCATCACCAGTGTCATCAACGCGGACATGTTCACCATCATAGTTTTCATTGATCATTGTCCTCGTATGATAAGTATGCGGCGTCGCAGGAGTCGGCGCCACATGTTCAGCATCACCATCATGATGCACATCATCTTCTTCGTCCTTTGCCAGTTATTGCACTTTCATGGCTGTTGCTCAATCCGGAGAATCCCAAAGGGCCTAAGTAGTAATATGGTAGCTATTTTGTAGGTATTTGGGCCCTAAACCCTAAACCCCTAAACCCTAGACCCTAAACCCTAAACCCTAAGAGCATATAACATACTATAACTTGGACCCTTTGGGCTTCGCGAGCTTACGTGGCTTCGCAGGCTTCATAGCGGGCAGGGCCCGAATGCGATTGCTGAAACCCGGTGGGGCGAGCCCTGCGGATGAGGCTTAGGGTTTAGGGTTTAGGGTTTAGGGTTTAGGGTTTAAGGTTTAGGGTTTAGGGTTTAGGGTTTAGGGTTTAGGGTCCCAAGTCCCCACCAGGACGGAGTCAAGGAAGGTGTTTTCCCAGAGAGCCCAATACCCCTTAGTTAAGGAATATACCCTAAATCATAATATTAAGGCCCCTATAATTTAAGGTATATTGCTTAATTAAGGGGTATTGGGCTCTCTGGGTTGTTTTCGTGCAGAGTGGCAGCGACTTCATCCTTGACCTGCGCCCGAAGCTTCTCTCGTTCCAGATGCCGGGGTCCTCGTCCCTGGACTACCTCAGCGGAGGCTTTAGGGTTTAGGGGGCTTGCTGACCTGGCCCCTCCATACGACAACAGTTACTTGCGACCAGTAACCAGTATTCCCTTATCGTCCCAGTCCTGTCGTCCTTGTACGCTCCTCTTCTAGTATGCCCCTCCCCCAAGAAAAAGATACCAAACCCCTAAACCCCTAAGCCCCTAAACCCCTAAACCCCTAAACCCTAAACCCAAAACACTTGTGTGTAATTAAGGCCCCTATTTTATGATCGTCATCTCAGGCTGGCAGGTCCTGTGGATCTCGTGGTGTGGGATGTAGGGATTCTGTTGTCTAACTGGGGTTTAAGGTTTACCTTAAACATCGAAATAGCCCAAAAGCCATATATAATAGGGCCTTTGGGCCCAAAAGCCTTAAACTATGAGTCCTTTGAGGGTAAGGGTTAGGATTTTGGGTTTAGGGTTTAGGCATTTGGGCTGAGGGTTTAAATTTTAGGGTTTAGGGAACAGCGGCTGAGAGTTGTCCCGACCTCGCAGGCTTGCTTAAGCCAATCTGCATGTTGAACAGAGCATCCAGTGCACCCAAGATGGATCCCAACTCCCTAGCCCGAAAGCAGAATACTATTACTACGAGAGCTCCTCCAAAGAAGAACTCCCTTAAACAACCCTAAACCCTAAACCCTAAACACTAAACACTAAATCCTAAACCGACTGCAGAGTTTCTGCAAGAGCTGTAGCAACTGTGAGGCTTCTGGGGTTCAACAAATGTCGTCGTTTGGTTTAGTCGCGAGTCACAGGTGGTCGTATAGTGGCGAGACCCTGTACAATAATACGGGGCACCATGAAGACGATACCGAAGGCTACATACGTCTGAGTCCCGGAGCCTCAAGGATCAAGACCTCCTTCGCCCGATGGCCTCTTCTCGGTTTAGGGTTTAGGGTTTAGGGGTTTAGGGCTTTAGGGCTTTAGGGCTTTAGGGGTTTAGGGGTTTAGGGCTTTAGGATTTAGGGTTTACTTCAGGTTCCGAGATTTAGGTCTTTGAGCTTTGGAGCTTAGGGCTTAGGGAGCTTGGAGTTTAGGGTCTGTGGTTTATACAGGGTTCGGTTAATGTAGGGGCCTAAGTAATTACCCATAGTATTTTGGGGGGTTCTTCTCAACCCTAAACCCTAAACCCTAAACCCTCATTATAAAGCTACTATAAAGGAGACCCAAACCCTATTCTAATTATTAAGGCCCCTACATTAGAATTTGGAAGCCCGATGAGAACCCTAAACCCTAAACCCTTAAAACACTAAAACCCTAAACCCCTAAACCCCTAAACCCCTAAACCCTAAACCCCTAAACCCCCTAAACCCGAAAAGAGGCAGGCGGAAGCCGAAGATGCCGCAGCAGAGGATCAGCCTCCCGGGTCGATCCCACCCTGCAGAGCTCCGGGTTTTGGGGGTTGAGGGCTTATAGTAAAAGCCCTAAACCCTAAACCCTAAACCCCAAACCCTATACCCTAATTAGGCTTTGGGTTTCTTTGAAGGGATCTATGACGGTTCAGGGTTTCGGGTATAATTGAAGTGTTTTGGGGTTTGAGGGTTTAGGATTTCAGGGTTTAGACCTTTTGGCGTTTTTTTCTCGGGATTTAGGTTCCGGGGGTTTTGGGCCTCGGTTGAGGATTTGGAGTTTGGTTGGGTTTTTATACGGGTACTCTAGAGCTCGATAGGACTTGAATATTGAGGTCAGAAAAAGTACCAGTACCATGCCCTTACCGATGACAGGTCCCGACTATTGGGACCCATCCAGGGCTGCAAAGCGGTGCAAGGGGTTGATTCACTACCTGGAGGTTCATGGGTAGTCATAAGTGGAGCTAGAAGTAAGCTAAGCTAACTATGATTATAACCCATATTAGGGGACTTATAACCGTACTTTTAACTGCCCATGAACCTCCAAGTAGGACTCCACAGAGTTTGTCATGTAAGCTTACGGTTTAGGTCTACGGTTTAGCGTGCTCAGGGCTTGTCGTTTCTAATGAAATGTCTATTGAGATAGGGGTCCAAACAATTACCAAAACCATGTGAGGGTTCCTTATTATAAACATTGGCATTATACTGGGCCCCAATACCCTATTCTACTGATTAAGGCCCCTATACGCTAAGCCCTTGTGGTAGCCTTGTTGGAACCCTTTAGGTTAAGGAACTTTTTACAGGAACCCCAAAGCTCCATTCTAATTAGGAAGGCCCCTATATCTGGGAATACCCTAAATCCTAAACCTTGAACCCTAAACCCTACATCCTGAGTCCTAAAGCCTGAAGCCATCTCAATGCTTATAGTACCGCTTTAAAGGAACCCTTAAAGGAACCCCTATTGTAATGATTAAGGCCGCTATGTTAGGTACATCTCATTACTGTTGCTGCTAAGCCCTAAAACCCTAAACCCAGAAACCCCTATACCCTGAACCCTAAACCCCTAAACCCCAAAACCTTAAACCCCTAAACACGAAACCCTTAAACCCTAAAGCCTAAACCCTAAACCCTTGCCCCTAGAGAATCTAAGACCTGAACCCTCAGATCCAATGCCGCTGTTTGTTGTGACATGTTGTTATTCTCCTTATTTGGGTTTACAATGGACCCTTTATATAAATGTTTGCCAGAAGGTTTGAATGCCAACAGAGCCCTACACCCGAAGCCAAACATCCAGTAGCATATGTTTTGGTATTTAGGGTTTAGTAGAAGAGGGTTTAGGGTTTAGGGTTTGGTAGACTAGGGCTTGGGGTTTAGGGTCCAGTAGAAGAGGGTTTAGGGTTTAGGGTTTGGTAGAATAGGGTTGAGGACTTAGGGTTTAGCAGAATAGGGTTTGGAGTTCAGGGTTTAGGGTTTAGGGTAGACCCTTATCACGAAGCCCTGAGTCGTGCAGTGTTGTTCATGTCCCGAAGACATCAGTGGCGCGGTGAGGGTTCGCTTTTGTTGAGTTCAGGCCTGCTTCGTTTTGTTTCAGGTAATGCCTGGCTCGAACAGCAACATATCCTCAACTCTTGCATCCATCGTTCGCAACGTCCTTTTGATTGATAAGAGGTTTGAGTGTTATGTTCCTCCGGTTGCAGGTGCAACCCACGAACCCCAAACCCTATTCCATTCACAGGCCTCGCAACCAGCTACCCATAGGCCCTGAAGTAGTTCATTTTTGGGGTTCATATATAGAATCCTATAAGGTAATCCCAAAAAGGAACTGCTATGGGGTACATGGTAAACTGTTGCAAACTTTCTCGCATGATTGTCTGTCTGGTGCTTAGTAGGGAATGGGGGAATGGGTTATAGGCTTTATAGGGACTACTATAAGGGACCTTAAGGGACTATCATAGGGATCCATTCCCCCATTCCCTACTAAGCACCAGACAGAAAAGCCCTAAACCCCCAAACCCCTAACCCCTAAACCCCCAAATCCCTAAATCCCTAAATCCCTAAACCCTAAACCCCTAAAACCCTACACAACCCTAAGCCCCTAAACCCTACACAACCCTAAGCCCCTAAACCCTAAACCGTAAACCCTAAACCCCTAAACCCCTAAACCCCTAAACCCTAAACCCTAAACCTCGAAACCCTAAACCCTAAAGCCCTATAC
>CAJNDV010001793.1:0-13988 GCA_905221635.1 Symbiodinium sp. CCMP2456
CTTCTCGAAGAGCTTCTCGTGTGGAAGGTGCAGGCGATCCAGGGCGCTGTTCCTTTCTGTTCGGGTTTAGTAGGGTTTTGGGTCTAGGGGTTTAGGGTTTAGGGTTTAGGGGTTAGGGGTTTTAGGGTTTAGGTTTTAGGGGCTTCTAAGGCTTAGGGGTTTGGGGGTTGTTGGCAAAGGTGTAAAATGGTTTGGGGTTCAAGGAAGACGGCTCTGCGTTCAGAGTTTAGGGTTTAGGGTTGCGGTGAGGAGTCGCGCCTTGGAGGTTTGGGGGGTTTTGCAAGATCGCAGGGCACGGATGTGGGCGCATGGTATAGCGCTTAATTTCTCAGGGTTCAGAGGTTCGGGGTTCTGGGACTACCCTAAACCCTAAACGTAGACCCTTTACATACTTTTGTCCAGCAACGACAGCTCCTCGTCCTATGGATCCATAGCATGGGGTTCACAGAAACCCGCAAAGGATCAAATGTAACTCTAGTCTCCATTGTGGGTCCTTTGTTGGGTTACCTATAGGACCCTAAATAGCCACTTGGTTAAACCGAAAACGGAGACTAGAGGCTATAGGTAGCCTGCTAGCGGCTCCAACCCTGTCAGCCTATCCTGCACCATTCTTGCAGAATTTGCTTCCATCATCCACGGATAACCTACAGCGTCTAATATGCTGTCAAGTCCCACCGTCAACCCCCTACGCCCTAAACCCCAAAACCCAAAACCCCCCAAACCCAAAGTCTGTCTCTCCACAAGGCGAGAGCGAGATATTCAATTCGACGAAGTCCAATCCCAAGCTTGGACAGGCAGGTGGAAGCTTCATGGAATCTCCTCCTGTAATCAGTGTCAGAGTATAGTTTGAGTTTTTTTGGGGGTATATTGTGCGATAAACCAAGCTAAATATATTAGGAAGTAAGGGCATGCGATAATACGTCAGACCTCCATAAGTCCTCAGGCAGCCCCTCCAGAGTCTTACTGCACATGTGGCCGAGGTCACCTACAACTTTGCGATGTATGGCTTGATACTCCACCCGAAGAAAGACGACGAGCTGGCACACCAGGTGACGTGGCGTAGAGCTGCGGCTTGTAGAACTCCAGCACCTGACTCCGACACCTGATGCCCGAAACCCTCAACATCCCTAATTGCGGGAGCGCGGACATCGCTCCCACCCAAATCATCCCAAACACTGTACTGTTTTGCATGCTGAGTTTTCATGGATGTGCCTTTCCACCCTGCCTAGCGACTTGTTCACAGAATGCCTGACGGAGGCAAAAGAACAGTCGTGCCCCAACTCCGAAGCCTTTTGCCGTTGAAGGTTTTCGAGGAGATGAAGGACGACGGCCGTTTCCACCCGGCTCTGCTCAGGATGCAGCAAGGCGCGGGGTGCAACACGGAAACCTAAAGAGTTCTGATGATTTCGTTGGTTTTTCTAATGCTGTAGCTAGATTGCTTGTGAACAGCTCCCCAAAACCAGCGACGTTCTAGTAGGAGGGCGAATGTGAGAGCGACTCCAGGCGTTTTGAAAAAGGCACTGGCCACCGGGGGTGGTGATGTTTGCTTTTGCTTGATGTTTTATGGCATTGATCTAAAGTCACGTATGGCCTCAAAGCTCGGAGGTTCAGATTGAGCAGTTCGCCTTGAGGCTAAATCGATCGGGGCCAGACGAGTTTAGAATATGAATGTGCATTGGCAGATCAAATGGCTGCTGCAGAACTGCTTCTGATGTGGAGTAAGGTGGTACGGACTGTCGCAACAAAGTCCCCTGTTTGGTGAACGGCCACCTTCTGGAAGCCTGCGGGATCATTGTGGGATAGACAAACGCGGTACGAGACTTGGGGCATTCAAGAGGTGGTTCATGTGGCTTGCGTACGAAAAAGACGGCTGTTGAAGCATGTGCAAGTGCATTGATTTCACTGGTCAATTCTCCATGCTTTATAAACCGGACAAGGAGAGATGTCAACAGCTGTGACTTGAAATAACTTACCGCACGCTGCCCAGAAGGTCGCACGGTGTCTTTCAACATCCGTAGAAGCCGCTGAAGCCCGATAAACCCAAGGAGTTTCAGCGACTCGGGAGTATCAGAATCCACCTTTCGGACCTTACACTCTTCGTTACGGCTCCTTATCAGGATGACTCTGTGCTAAACCCATGGCCCTAGTCTGGTCATTCGGCCCCCTTTGGTAGAGTCTGTTCTCGCCTTCTCCTCCGCGTGAAGTCTGCAGCATACCAAGGCTTGCAAAAGTCTTGTTTGTCAGTATATAGGGTTCAGGCTGTGCTTAGGTCCGAAAGGCTTTAGGGATTGTAGGGTTCAGAGCTTGTAGCGTTGAGGATGGTTTAAGGCTTATAGGATTTAGACGTGTAGGGCTTAGGGTTTAGAGGGTTCCGGCTTCTAGGGTTTAGGGCTTACAGGGTTTAGGGTTTGTTTACCTTAGGGCTTAAGGGTTTAGGAATCGTAAGGTTGTTTAGATTGTAGGTTTTAGGCTTTAGGGTTTATAGGGTTTAGGGTTTAGGTGCAACCCCCTTGCAAGCCTGCAGCAAAAGGTGTAACCCCCTTAACAACACCAAGATGCAGGGACACATGAACACTTCATCGCCCAACGCATCCGAGTCGTGTTGTTCCTGTTCTCTGACGTGGTTGTCCGTATACTACTCTGATAGTGTCTTTGTTGTGATTCTTCGTGGGTTGCAAGTTGCAGGCTTCCTTGATTCCTATTTCGAGCTCAAGGAAGTGGAGGCGACACCCAATCGCTTCAACTTGCTGAAGGCCGAGAGCCCAGCGTGCCAGCGACTCCCAACCAAAGTGATATTGCCTGCAAGGTTTAGAACCTCAATAAAGGTTCTACTCGAAATACTAGCATACTGTAGCACGCTAAATGTAGGCATGACAACTGGCAGGTCTAGTTTTTTGGGTTGACGGTCGTAATGGCTATGTGCTCTCCAACCATTCTTCTGCGGGGTTCAGGCTGTCGGAAGGTCACGTCTTTTCTGGCTTTGCACATTTTGCAATCCATCCCTTCGGCCACCTTCTACGAGGGAACGGTGCACTTTGCCCGAGCTCGAACCCATCAACCGGCGACCCATGCGAGAAGTGTACCAAATGTAAGCCGGGAGAGGAAATTGAAAGCCTCAAGCCGAGCGATCTTAAACCAAGACGTATGCAAGGGCCTGAAGACTTCATCCCAGATCGTAAACGCCTACACACAACGGGTCGTGCCATCGGTGAGCCAGATTCTTCTTAGTGTGTTTGGTTTGGGATTTCTGTGCTTGGGAGGAAATGTGTACTGCCAACGAATTGCCGACATAGGTTTTGGGGCGGAACTGAGATGTCGGAAGATTTATGTCTTTGTCAATTTTCAGGCGTTGATTTTGGACGGATTTTTGACGATGGGTTTCTTCCTGTTTCTTTTCCACGCTTCCAATTACATCCTGCCTATGCGCCAGCAGCTGGTCACAGCCAAACTAGTGTAGCTGGATCATCCATTTGCCGCCATGGGCTACGGCGACGGCAAGGGAGACTTGGAGGGAACTTTTTCGCGAAGCTGCAATTCGACGCACACTCAAAGCCCGAATTAAATGGATTAAGGGTTTACGGACAAGGGCTTGTAGTTTGGACTTTCTAGCGTTATCATAAAGTGCACTGCAAGTTTGATGTTCAGAGTCCGGGGTTTGGAATTGAATCTGTTCAACCCACCCTCTCATTTCAAGGTCCCTGTGCTGCCCATCATCCCACACCCTTGCCCCCTGGAAGCTGCAATTAAGCCCAAGCGCCCCAAGATCTAGATGTCGAGTGAAAACCCCTGGCGCCGAAATCAAAACCCACCCCCAAAACCCGCAATCCTGAAACCAAAGCGGCCCAAAGAAAGAAGCTTCTTCTGCCCAGGAAAGGGGGACTGGAACCCATGGTTCGGCTACAACCCCTGGATGATGTCCATGATGAAGGGAAAGGCACCCGACCTATGGGGGTTTCTGACTTTGGAGCTGTACAGGAACCCGAAATTCCACGCCCGAAACGGAACCGTAAATCCTAAACCCCAAACCCTAACCCTAAACGCTAACCCTAAACCCTAACCCCAACCCGCCTAACCCTCACCCCAGACCTTAAATCCGGAACTTTCGGACTTTGGTCTCCGACTGGTAATACCGGGGTCTGGATAGTATTTCCTGTCCCCACTTGGGCTCCTTTTGAGGGTTCCTTAAAGGGATCTACAAGGGTACTGTAAGGGCTTGTTTTATAGGGGTAGTTCTCTAAATTAGGGTCCCTTTGGGGGTCCTTCTTACAAGGGTGCCATACCATATTGGGGACCCACCACCCATAATACGCTGGGTTATATCCAAAACCCGTTTCTTAAATACTGGGCCCCTGCTTCACGAGATTGGTTGGTTTATCTTAAATACTGGGCCCCTGCTTCATGAGGTTTGTTGGTTTACGGCTCGTTGTTGTGTAGGGGTTTAGGGCGTGGCATAGTTTTGTAGAGCTTCGTCTGAGATCGCTCAGGCAGCAGATACGGTTTGGTTTTGTCTTAGTCTGAGGTTTGAGATGTGACTGCTTTCATGTTTGCACAGTTGACACGGCAGGTTTCAAAACTCGCGTGCAGACAAACTGACGCTGAGTCAAAAAGATCGGGAGAGAGAGACATCTACAGGCCCTAGAGAAATCCGTGTGAAACCTTATGAATGACAATGACCTATGAAACCCTAGCAAATGCAACATAATGCAACCCTATGAGGCCCTGAAAGCCTTCTAAGGTAACCAATGGGAGAACTTTTAAATTGTTGGCTTTATGTATCTGGTCTATCTGAGAAAGTGGTGCCCGGCTATTGAAGAAGGGAATTTGGGTATAGCAGCTCCAAGAGAGACGAGGGCGACGACAAGAGGAAGTAAAAAGCCGGCGCTGTCAGGTTCTGCGCCATCAGGGTGCCACAGGGGAGAACTAAGACCAACTACAAGACCCCATTGTAGTTGACAGGGGCGTCTCTCGTAATCCAGCCTAGTCTTAGATTATCCAAACCCCGAGAGAAAGACAACATGGGCGCGGAATAGAGTAGTTATCATCACCTCTACCGTTCTTTTGTTTATACCCCCCAAAGCCTTGTTCCAACTACCAAGTCCCGTCCAGAAATACTTTCCAGCCTGAGTTGGTGGATGCTGGGAGTCCTATGTACAGCAGGCTTTCTATGAAGGTCCTGCCCAAGGGGAATTTGCGGCGGCTCAAGTTAAGCCCCCTCCAAAATTGAAGCTGTTTCGCTCCATGACTCCCAAGCCTCTAAGCCAAACCTTTAAGAAAGCCTCTCTTCAGCCCAATACATGGATGAAAGGACCCGTGAGCCCCATACTAATTGAATCAGAAAGCCATCGCACAATTGTCAAATTGTGAGTCCTTCTGACCCCAAGCCCTACACGCCTCCCCTTTGACGGCTTTGTCAAAGTCTTCATTAAACACCCCACCTTTTGCGAAGCGACGGCCCTGCTGCCAGGGCAAGGGCAAAGGTGGCCTAAGGAGCTTTGATCAGAAGCTGCGCGCTGGCTGAAGTGTGTTTGCTTTCGAGCAACAATAGTCCCTCTTTTGCCCGCTTTTTAAGGTCCCGTTGTTGAATCTGAATAGTAGGAAAACTGCGGATTAAGGGGCTACTGCGGAACCTCCAAGTTAAACCTTAAGGGGCGCTCGAATTTATTTTGTTTGGGGATTATTGGGATTAGGACTTGGAGGGTGTAGGTATCGCACTTATACAGTGTGGAGTTTTGGAGTTCGGGCTTCAGGGTTTCCGTGTTGACTGTGGCCATTCGGCTTCGAGTTTGGGATTTAGGGCTTTCGGGATTAGGAATATATAGGTTCTGATGATCAGAGCCTAGGTTCAGAAAAGGGTTTGGGTTCTGTCGACCTTGCTTCAGTTTTGCATTTTTTGATTTTGCTGTGCAAACGGTTTTTGGGGGTGTTCTGCCTCGGTTGTTCGGTTTGTGCGGCCGAGCGTTCCTTGCGGACCATGTGGTTGCGACACTTGAGGCCCTCAAGCTATGAAATCCTCTGCACCCTGGTTGAAGAGTCTTGCGCAAGTTTGTAGAAACTATTGGGTGTTTTGTCATCGTGGGAGTTGCAGAAAGCAGTCGACCCTAGACAAGGGGGATCCATAACATAATACATGGGTAGTTCTCTAAAGTAGGGTCCCTCTTTAGGTCCCCAATATAGTACGGCACCCTTATAAATTGGACCCTAAAAGGGACCCTAATTCAGAGAACTACCCACATGGAACAGGCGGAGCCCATAGTTTCCCAATTGCGAGAAGCTTCGCGGTTGCTCAGGAAGGTATGGATTGGTGGCCTCCCAGCCGACAATTGCAGCATCGAGCTGCCCCTAAGCTGCGCCCGCACTTTCGGGTTCCCAGGGTTCTTGTAATTTGTGAAAGCACCGAGGTGCAGAGATCGAGGAAAAATAAAAACACCGACGTTCCGAGTTTGGAGACTGGTAAGAACAAGTACGGACCATACAGTGGCAAGTACGAATCATTGTGCAGGGTCAACATCAGCAGAAAACATCACACCGACAACAGCAGAAGTCGCAACAAAGAAGGTTATCGTCGCAATGAGCGGCTTAGGGTGAGAAGCCTGCATGGGCCGCCGTTTACTTGGAATCTTCATTGTTCAGGCTTTGGGCTGTTGTGCCAAGGTTATCTTAAAGTTGACGGATCTAGTTGAATAGCCGCAATGTAATACAGGCCCTACAAAGGACCCTGAGCAGTTCACGCACAACGCCTCCAGCTAGCCGGTCTCTCTCTCTTGGAGAGTAGCCGGCCCCAATGTGTGGGATCGGATTCTGGTGGGTTATGGTTTAGGGTTAGGCTGTGTAAAACAGGGTCGGAACTGTGTGCAATTAGTTCATCAACATGCTTACGACAAGTTTGGACTAGTGTGCCTTTTCAGTCAAGTTCCTCAGTCGCATGCCCAGAAGCTGGAAGCATTCTCATGAGTACAGCGCCAGCTGGCGGAAGAGTGGCTGACTACCAGGCGTTCTTGCTTGCAAGCCTGCAGCAAAAGGCTGTACTTTGGGATTCAAACTTGGCGGCTGGCATGTACGTGCTTGATATTATGTCCGACTCACCACTTCACGCATGGCTCAGGTACAGGGTCGTTGTTTTGTTTGCTTTGTTGGTGTGGTTTCGGGGTACCCCAAACCCAGAATCTCTCCGCACAAAGCCGTCCTGGACGTGCCCAACTGCACTCTGGCCTTCACATAGCCTCAACCACCCTGCATCTACGAAGATATCTATGCCCGGTTCCTGTCGCATAATTAAGAAGCGTGAGTCGAAGCATGCATACTGGACAAGTTTCCAAAGTAAGTATGTGTCACAGTGCATGCCAAACCCTACCTGGAGTATCCATTGTAGTTCCTTTTTCTGAGAATCCTAAAAGTTAACCCGCAAAAGGAACTACAATGGAGACTATAGGTAGAATTTAAACCAAAAGCCGCCCAAGCCCCCAAGCGCTGCAGTGCGTTCAAGCGCTCGGACTTAAGCCTACGGTGACGTTTTTAAATTATGTGGAGGGCGGCCCAGGCCCAAGGATGACAGAGGTAGTGTAAATGACCTGTTTAAATCCGGAAGTTTAAATATCTACTGCCCTCCTTCACTCCAAGCCCTCCAGCCTTCCAGCCCTCTAGCCTTCCAGCCTTTAAGCCCTGCAGCTTTCCAGCCTTCCGGCCTTCCTTCCAGCCCTCCAGCCCTCAAGCCCCAGCCTGCCAACCTTCCAATTCCAAGCCTCCAGCCCTCCCAGCTCTAGTGCTCCGGCCTTCCAGCTTCCAGCCCTCCAGCCCTGCAGCCTGCCAGCCTCCCAGCCTTCCAGGCCTCCAGCCCTCCAGTCCACCGGTTGGAGGCTGGAGTCTCGGAAGGAATGAAAGCTTGAAGGGAGGGCGGGAAGGCCGGAGGGCCGGCAGTCTGGAAGGCTGGAGTCGGCTGGATGGCTCGAAAGCGGAGGCCTGGAAGATGGGAAGGCTGGAGGGCTGGAGAAGGCTGCAAGGCTGGCGCACCGGAAGGCTGGCAGGTTGGAGGCTGGAACTGGAAGTCTCGGAAAGAATGAAAGCTTGAAGGCTGAAGGGCGGGAAGGTTGGAGGGGCCGGCAGGCTGGAAGGCTGGAAGGTGGGAGGGCTGGAAGGTGGGAAGGCTGGAGGGCCGGAGAAGGCTGCAAGACTGGAGAAGGAAGCACAACTTCCAGATGTTTTAAAGTTGGGCGGCCCGAAGCCACTGCTGTTAGACCTACAAGTAGTGCAAATGATCTGTTTAAGCTGTTTCAATGTCCGGGTGTTTAAAATAGTCGCCGTAGTTCTAAGCCCAAAGACTTGAGGGTTTAGGCTTTAGGGTTTAGGGTTCCGGGTTTAGGGTTTATCAGCACGTTAAACGAGAAGGCCCTGCTGTTGAGGTGTGTTCTCTGGCGCACAATCCAAGCCCATGCTGAAAGGGTTTATCAGCAAGGTGGCCACTCAACTTCAGCAGCCAGATCCAAAGCTTTAGCCCCAAATGCTCACCACAGACAGCGCTGCAGAATGTTTACACTCTGAACCTAAACCCCCAACCCCAAATCTTTAGCCCTTGAAAGTAAACCGAAAGCCCTACTAGACCTTAATTCAAAGCCCAGGAACAAGAGCCCACACCCTGGCCCGAAACAGTAAACCTCAAACCCAAACTACCTAGACCCTGCAGTTTAAGGACATATATAAAGACATCATTCTACGGAACCATAACGAACCCAATCCCTAATAAGGTTTGTTGGGGTCCAGGTAAATCCTATACTCCAAATCCTAAATAAGGTTCCTTAGGGCGCAGATAGACCTTAAGACAAATAAAGAAGCCCAGGAACAAGCGCCTCAAGGAGCACATGTCCTCAGCAGGCGGGCGTTGGCTCACAAAAGAACGTGCTTCTGTTTAACATCTACAGGATTTAGGGTTAGAGGTTTAGTGTTAAGGGTAGATTGTAGGTTTCAGCGCCTATAGGGTCTAGGGGTCCAGGGTTGTTAAATCAGACTTAAGCCTGTGCTCTTTGAAAGCCGCAGGTGGGCTTTGCCTCTACGCCGAGGTGCGAACCCCGGTGCGTCGTGTTTTTTTTGGTTTTCGTTTGTGCGTTGTATGTTTTCTGTTTTCTTCTGAGGACCAACCGGCGGAGGGCTTAGGGTTCACGGTCTCCTTGTGCTTAGGGCTTGGGCCGCTTTTACAACCAAGCCTTGGTTCACAATCCGGAAGGACAGTTGTTTGTCTACCTCCAAAGCTCCGAAAACTGCTAAACGCTACCTGGACCCTGTTAAGGTAAGCATTGTTGCATCGAGGTAGCCATTCTGGCGTAGTTGGACACAGAGACCTCGTCTGGCGCAGTCCGAGTTGCGAGAGCGTAGACCCGAAACCCTGGTTTCCATGTACACGAAGTTCTAGTTGAGGTTATTGGATTTCGGGGCTCTTAAGGTGCCAGAAGACCATTAAACCTTCGGCAAAGCCTGCACGTGGTCAGAAAGAACTCATACCTTTGGCCCGAAAGACCTACCTTTCTCAGGAACTATCCATCTATATATATATATATATACATAGAAACCAGAATAAGGAACGCTACAGGTAGGTTTAAGTGGGTGGGCAGGCGGAGGAGCAGTTAGGCATCATGATCAGCAGTTTCGCTTTGATGTTCAAAGGTAATCCAGAGATTGGTTCTGAGTTGTTCAATCCGAAACCTCCGAATGTGGCACCATGAGGTGGGAAAGAGCGGAAACGCTGGCGCGGCTTTCAAGACCCCCGAGGCAGTCAGGGTTCGGGCTGACTGAATCGTATACTCATGAATACGACTACTCGTCTTAGCATTTAAAGCTCGAGTCTCATGAAATGTTCTGGTTGAGGTGACCGGGTCCCGTATGGTGCAGCCTTTACTCTTATAGCATCCTTTGCTCTGATCATCTTATCTTTTTCGTTTCGGGGATTGCAGTGGGACTTCGTTGTCTATAGGATCTCAATTGAGTGCATAGTCCAGATCTACTCCTATTCCACCTCGCCTGTGAGCATCGTTCTCTGCTATGCGAGAGGGCAAAAATTATCGGAGCCCCTAATTTCAATGGCGTCTTGATGCTCACTTTCAAGACTAGCATGTCGCAAGGGCATGCAATTTACGGGGGCTTAGGTAAACAGCATGGATAGCTCGGGTATGTGATTCGTTGCGGCGGCTTGTCGTGGATTGTGGAAGGTGAAAAGCGCGAGCTGGGTGATGTGCACGGGGCTGTTGAACTTCTTTCGGGTCGTCCCTGAATTCCACCCTGGTGTGCAAATGCGTCAAGATCGGTTCCTCGTTTTTTGAAAACTGCTATATAGCACTTGCTTGGGACTATAGAGGGGGTGCTCGCAGAGTGCGGTTTTCCGAGGCGACTACGTAGCCAAAGTAAGTTGCGAAGCTTAATGCCATATGTATATAAAGTTTGTGTTGATGTAGACATGTATATTGATATATGCGTATTCATGCAATGCGTGCATGCATGGATGTATGGATGGATGGATGTATGTGTGCATGTATTTATGTGTGCATGCTGCACACAGTACATGTATGTGTTTGCAGAACCTATGCTCTAAATCGTAAGCTCTCCAACTTGTGCAAGAAAGACTTACCCCTGCACTGTGCCCTCACAGGCCCTTGGTACTTGGTCCTGCCTCTTTGTCCTCTCTGCAGCCATCCACGAAGAGCCTGTTCACTTTTTTAACCACACCCTAAAAGCCACCCTAGCAGCCCTAGCACATCAGATCTGGCCAGGGACCGACGTATGTAGGTGGGGAAAAACTGGAAGAGGAGAGGGTAGCGAGGGTTGGGGCTGCGGCCATGCGGGTTCTCCAACGCTAAAGCCACGAGGAGGCGGCCGCGGCCATCGCGGCACTAAATGGCTCGGTGTTCGAAGGCATTCAGCTGCAGGCCGCCATGGCGTTTTGGGTGTTGCTTTAGGGTTCTTTATAACTTATAGTAAGGGTCTCTCAACCCTAGTCCCTGGAAGCCGCTGTGTGGGTTGGGGACTCGGGGCTTAGGCATTTGTTGACTTGTTGGGTTTTTGGGGGGTTTGCGGTTTTGGGTTATCACGATGGTTTAGGTTTTTGAATTTCCATTGGCCCCTTAGTTTGGGCGCGGGGTCTGGAGTCCGGGTCTCGGGCTTCCACTCAGCGAGATCGGAAAGGAAGGGGGAGGACTGATATGACAGGAAACAGCAGACCTCCCACTCAACCGAACAATGGCCAGGGGACAGGGTAGCGATGCTCGAAGTGATAATTGTAGTCTGAGGGGCGGAGGGGGCGGGGGGGGGGGGGGCTTTGTTGGGTGTGGACCATCGTATTTGTTTGTTTCCCTGTTATTTTTTCGATCGGAGGGAGGGGGGCGTGTTGCAGGTAAAGGCTGTGACTTCAACGGTTTGAGGTTCAGGTCTTCGGATTTCGAGAGTAAGTTACAGAGTGATTGTAGTGTGCTGGCTTTGTTGGGTTTGGTGGGGTCCCACATTGGGCTTTGAAACCCTGACTACCAGACAGTGCCAGGCAGAGAGAGAGATTACCAGACAATTTCCCCAAAACAAGGGCTCGAAGAACTGGACATCCGAAGTTCCTCCTGAAAAAGGCCTAAGCGCTGAAGGCCCATTTGTGACTCCCAAAGCATATAGCGCCTGCAAGCTTTCAACCCAAAGCCGCCAGTACAATGCCAGTAGTTGAATCGAACAAGAGTTCGCAGGTGCGCTTTCAAGAACTGGGACTCAAATCGTTCAGAACAGCCCTTGGTTCCGACGTATGAGGTTGACCAGTGGACGAAGAAGGAGCCACTGCCGACACCGCCACCCGGGGTGTGAAGGCGTCTACTGCCCTAGGGTCTCGGGGTTTGGGTTTCGGTTGTCCCTAAACCCTAAACCAGATTTCAACGGATTGGGAGCTTCGTGGCTTGGGAGTATTGGTCAAGAAACAGCTGGCCTTCGCCTCTTGTCACCCATCGTCTGTTAGTCTTATCGTGAGTTTGGAAGAGCCTCTTATCTCCTGACCTCATGACCATTGTTCGTGTTGTTCTGAATGCGAGTATCACCATTACCCAGACCCCCGCGAGGACCTAGAAAGTAGCTCCCCTAATTTGGGACCCTAACTACTAAAGGGTACTTTATAGCAACCCCCTTAAGGGATCTACCTTTTGGATCCTCCCGGGGGGGTTGGGTAGTTGCAAGCTCTCCTGAGCCCAGCGACGAATGCGCGCAGGCCGTGCAACTGCTCCGGTTGGAGCAGACTGAGAGGCGGACTCCCAGGGGTCCCAGAGCAGCCATGTGAGGTCGGGGCGGAGGATTAATGTAGGGGCCTTAGTAATTAGAATAGGGTTTTGGGGGCTCGTTATTATATTTATAGTATAATATACACCAAACCCTGTTCTAATTATTAAGGCCCCTATATTAACTGATAAAGTTTCAGCCTGGGGATGCAAGGGTGTACAGGCGGGGCTCTGAAGTGTCATGGGAGTTCAGATTCCATTGGCTTGGACTCTTTCTGGCTGCATGGCTCAAGCCACGGCAAGGGTCTTGGGTTTCAGGCGCATTCGTTTTCGCTTCCAGGGCGGGGGTCTAAAGTCTACGTTTTCTCGTTTCAACGGCCCTAAACCGGAACCGCAGGAACATTCTGCCCTCGATGGGCCGGCTTGGAGGCAACCCACGAATCACAGGGTGAAAGAACAATGTTTGCAATAATATCAATAACAATAGCAAGAATAGTCGCACTCATTACTAATAATATGACTAGCACTACTCATGAGATTCATTATGTAACTCTGCGGCAAATCAAACTGGGACCTTTGAGGTTGAGGAGGTCCTCCGATGATGGACTTTGGGCCCTGGTGCGATGACCATTGCTACCCTATGCAGGGTTTAGGGTTTAGGGTTTAGGGTTTAGGGTATGCAGCTTCAAAGGTTGGAATAGTTCATCAGCAGTGCGGGATTTATGACGGGTTTACTATGCTTTGCGTGTATGTGGACTGTAAGGCTATGCGGGTGTTCTTGCTACACTTCTAGCGGAAAACGGGCAACGGCAAGACCAGGACTCGAGCCGGGAGGTTGTATGTCACAGAACACAGGCAGGAATCCTTTCAAAACGATCCCAAGGGTTTATAGTGCTTCTGTTGAAGCCACCAACCCTAAACCCTAAGCGTATTTTCTGCTATGAGCGTCGAGGATCCTCCTGCCTTCAGAGGGCGAGCATGAATCGGTTTTCTTCCGGGCCACAGTGCTCCGGACCGACCACATCAATTCCTGGCGTATGTGCATTGGCAAAACAGCGATGCACTCTGCATGGGTGGGTATGCCCGGGCTGGTGGAAGCACAGGTCACAGGCTAGGATTTACGATTTAGGGTTCTTCTCCAGGGAAGTTGGCATTGCAGCCTTCAGACGGTCAGACTCTGCAAAAGCACTACTTGAAGTCAGCATAAGCAACTCTTGCAATCAAGGTTCCCTAAGCCCCAAAGCCTAAAGCCTAAATCCCTACACCTTTAACTCTAAACCTTGTTACAGCGGCGCCGAGAGTCCAAGCCCGCACTTCGCAGCAAGGGTCTGCTGCAAGCCGGTATGAGCGCGCATATGCATTCATGGCTGAGGCTATAAGTTTCAGCCTCAGGAGAGTTTCCTAGCTTTTGGTTGTTTAGCGAAACGATCTCGTGAGTTCAGGTCTACTGAAAAAACCGACACGAACTTCCAATCACTTCGTCTGCCAAACATGAGGCACCCCATCGCCAGCAGATTCCAAAGTAGTTTGCAAGCGCGGCTTCGAAGCCGAGTAGTACAAGAGTCTGATATCATGACTATGGCAATGCCAGGCTGCATCCCGAGGTGCCACGATCAGTAGTCAGAAGTCCGAGAAGAGCCAGGGGAAGACAATACACACAAAGCCACATTCCTACACTACAGTTTCGAAAGGCCACAGATCGTGTAATCTTCGATGCTCCCGCCCACAAACCCAAGGCCAACAGAGCGCCCCCCCCCCCCCCCCCCC
>CAJNDV010001794.1:0-11617 GCA_905221635.1 Symbiodinium sp. CCMP2456
TTTGGGTTTGGGTTAAGGGGTTTGGGGTTGAGGGCTTGGGCTTTTCGGCTCTGCCCTGTTGCTTAGGGGCTGTAGCATCAGTCAGACCCTATGTAAAGCGTTTCAGCTTCAGCAGATCGGGATTTGACAGTAGAGTTTGCTTTGAGTTTAGGCGTTTGAGGTTGAGATGTTTTAAAAGGTTTTGTCCCTAAGAGCTTCGGATAGCATGGTCTTCTTGGTTGGCTGTGGTGGCCTTCTCCGTGCTGCGACTACGCGTGCCACTGACCGCATAGGTTTCCCTGTAGCCTTCTGAAGCACGGAAGCACCATCCTCTCGTACAGGCGGGACTTAGGCCAGAAGAAGCTGTGAGCATGAGGTGAAGCGCTCCCGGCTCGAACTTGAGAAACCCGAGGGAGGCCCATTGAATCTGCCAAACGCCTCAGAACGGAGATAGCAAGGACGGTGCGATCAATCGATAGCGCTTGCTCAAACTCAAACCCTCAGCCCTAAGCTTTCATCCTAAGCCCTTGAGGCGGCCCTCAACCTGAAACCTTAGATCCTGCACCCGCTGCGCCCGATGTGCCTACATCCTCTAGACCCTCGTTCTTGCCGCAGGTATCATGAGCACCTCGCCAATCGACCAACCCAGGCTTGGCAGAGGGCATCAGGGGCACCCGCTCAGGATCTGAACCTGAGCAGAGGTTCATCTGAAGCAGGGTTTGCATTAGAGACTGGGTCGCTGTATGTCGGGCAGACCTGAAGCAGGGTTTGCACTAGGGACTGGGTCGGTGTATGGCGGGTTCGTGTTGAGGGGTTCGTGAGTGTCGGCAGCTTCGTCAGACTTTTCGGTAACCCATCATGTACTGGGCAGGCAGAGTCAGCATTCTGTCAGGCTTCGGGGTTCGATTCCCGTATTTGCAAGATAGAGCTAGAAGCAGCATGGCTCTGAGGCCAAGGCTACGACGCTACGTCGCAAGGCTCTGAAACGCATGAACCTCCCAAACCGCGGCATGTGTAGCCACATGAGGAACTACTTAAACCCTAAACCCTGCAATGGAGACCGTACATCATCTCCAGATTCCGGATGAGGTCTGAGGTCGGATTGAGGTTCACCGGAGAGGTTTCTCATCTCAATATTGTAATTAGTATAAGACTCCTGTAGAAAACGTACTTTTTATAGTAGATTTTAGTATAAGATTATAGTCAAAATGCAGGCAGCTTTGCTTTCCGGTCTCCCCAGATGTAGACTGGCGGATCTCGTGTTTAATTTTGTTCTTGAGATCGCCCGCCTGAAGCTCAGAGCCCTTCGAAGGCCCCAGCCGCCTAAGAACCTAAACCCTAAACCCTAAACCCTAAACCCTAAACCCTAAACCAGCCTGCTCCCTGAGGGCACAGCCAATTTACCTGCCTCCGGGGGCCTTGGGACGCTCGACTGGACCAGCAGGGTTCCCACAGTATGCAGCTTTTTCGAGTTTCGGGTGTTGCGGTTTGGATTTTGGGTTCTGGCTTTTTGGCGAAGGGTGACGGATCCAACTAACTTCTAAAACTTCACGTCATCAAACCTCCCCCTTTGAAAGCCCCAAGAGGCCAAGCACCCCAAATAAGCCGAACACATTCAGCTTCAGAGAGCTGTTAGTCGGAACCGAACCCATGACAAACACAATGAGCCGACGCTTGAACTTACTCCGTGCGAGAGTCAGAGGTCGCACATGGGGCACCGGTTACTTCCGGTTCACATCTTCATTGTCAGAATAGTCGTCTGCGTTCTAACCAGAAGACACCGACTGCCACTGAGAAGAGGAGGAGTAGTAGCAAGATGGGATAGGCCATGCTAGCAGTATCACACGATTGGTGGCCTTAACTGTAGTGCTGGTGTTTGACTCCGAACCCCGAGCCCGAGTACGCACTCCCAACTTTCAACCACTGTGTCATCAGGCCCAAGCTGTTTCGTGTCTAAGGGGCCCCACGGAGATTCTGTGAAACCCTGGTGCATCTTTCTTCAAAATGCATTTGAGTTCCAAGGCCAGTGAACAACTTCCAAACCAAACTTAAACAGTTCAGTAGATGATTACATAGATGGCCACACAGAGCAGGCGTAGCCCCAGCACCTTGCGGCTCTCCAATGAATGGTGGACGCTTGGCAGCCAGAACGCCTTTGATGCAGTGTCTTGAGACTTGAACCTGGCCGTGAACCACTCCGGGCCAAGTGCTCGATCACAGGGGCGAAAATATTAAAAATTGCCTTCAGGCGGGAGTCGGCACCGAAAAAGCAACCAAACCCAGCCGCTCCCTACATTTCCAGGTGCAAAAGCGCCCGACTACCCCCTACTCTCCATGAGGCCAGCTTCAAGTATTGTCCATAACTAGCAAGCATCCCAAGCCACATGTCAATGGAAGTAAGTCACCCGGTCTGCGGATTGCCTTTACATGTGCACATGCACAGACTCAGACCAGCATGCAGCGATGTATACAGTACGTACTCAATCAGCTGTTGTGCAACTCATTGCACTTCAGTTCATTACATTGAGTGGAATTGTATCGTATTGCCATAAATGCATGAACAAATTGTGTTCTCTAGCTCTCGCTCCCCATTATAAGTAGATATACTCGATAAATAGAAGGAGGCACACACACACACATATATATATATATATATATAATATGCATGTCTGCGTACACAAGCGCGCACACACATACACACGCACAAGGCACGCATACCTTTACAAGCCTGCCTGGCTGCCTGCAAGCTTGCCTGAATGGATGCACGCGTGCAGCATGCATCCATGCGTACTCCATGCAAACATGAAAACCCCCTCTAACACACACATACATACACATATATTTACATATGCACATGCAGAAGCAAAGGCACTGAAGCTCGCTTACGTATACACCTTTAGCATCTGTTTAGTTTGCGAAACTGAGGCTCTGTCGCCACGATCATGCCCGTTGGTTCTCCGACTGGCGATGCATCGACGAGGCAATCGCGGTCTTCTTTTGTACTTTCAGTTTATGGCCAACCAAGATGCAGTGCTGCAGGACACTTCTGCCGCAGACGCCTACGCACCTTGCTTCGATGTAAGTGATCGCTTCGAATACTTACAACTGGAACTAGCCCGGTACAACTCAATAAATGTGACTTCTTATCGCCGTTTCTTCACAGATTGTGTCACGAAGCACAAGGTTTCTCTGCGGTTAGGTAGTACGGTTCGGCAACATGCCCTTCCTGGACTTGCCTTGCGTACCACTTGCCTGCATCACACGCCGAACATATCCATGCACAATTTCGTGATTCTCTTTGGTTCGTGTGGATTTGGCGCACTAATAACCTAATTCAAATCTATGTGCAGGATGTGAAGAGCATGCATGTGTAGTACGCAGAAACGATTGTTGTATATATGTGTGTTTGCTTTGAAGCCACGAGATAGATCTCTCGGTCACGTCCAAGGATGCATTCTTGAAGTCCTGAACTCAGGATCATGCCTGTTGGGTCTATGACTCCAATGGGGTCTCCAATGGCAGCGCATGTGGCCATAGACATGTGCAGGCCTTAGCGGCCTTTTGGGGTCGAGTCTTCTAGTGCCGTCGTGCTTCCTGCCCCCTGCTGCCTCAAGACACGAAGCCCCAGCTGTCTTGCATGCATCTTTTCTCGAGACGAAGCTCGGAACTATGACAGCTGAGGAAGTCTACGGCTCGAAGCCCTGGGTTCAGTGTTATTTCCACATATGCCCACCTATAGACTTTGATATGCATCCCTTTTATTGGGCGCTGCAGCTCCGGACTGTGGGGTCCATGCCTACACCAAGCTTTCGGAGGAAGGGTGCCAGAAAGTGAAGAACCTAACCCCATAAGCCTAAACAGTAAACCAACCCAAGTGAAGCAAAATGACTCTTGCACAGGGCTTTCGGGCTAAAGCGACTTAAGGAGACGGGAGGTTTTGTTGTGAACACGACGATGTGCTTGAGCTCAGATGTCGCTTGTTTGAGCTTCCCACATGGTTCAGAATTCCGCCACACCCTGTCATGCGTCTATGTACATATGCATTTTTATACATACACATGTACCTCTGCCTTGTAATCCACTTATACATACATACATGCATACATTCATACATACATACATATTTATGCATGTGCATATATATATATATATGTATATACATATAGGTGTCTCTATGTATGCACCTACCTACTTACCTACCTGGCTACCTACCTACCTACCTACCTACCTACCTACCTACCTACCTACCTACCTACCTACCTCCCTGCCTCCCTACCTACCTACCTACCTACCTACCTACCTACCTACCTACCTACCTACCTACCTACCTACCTACCTACCTGTCTGTTTATGTACCCATCTATCTATCTATCTATCTATCTATCTATCTACACGTTTCTCTACTGATCTATATTTCTATCTCTCCATTAAGTACTCTCTATCTATGTCGAATCTATGTATCTGTCTATCGATCTATTTACCTACCTATTTACCTGTCTATCTACTTAACTATATTGCTATCTCTCTGCGTGTCTACCTGTCTGTCTGCCTGTCTATCTATCTCTCTATCTATCTACCTACCTGTCTATCTACCTATCTATGTATGTATCTATGTATCCATCCATTTACCTATCTGTCCATCTTTCTAAGTTATCTGCCTATCTGTTTGCCTATCTATCTATCTATCTATCTATCTATCCATCTATCCATCTATCTATCTACCTATCTATCTATCTATCTGTCTATCTATCTATCTATCTATCTATCTATCTTTCTATATCTATCTCTGTGTGTGTATATATAATATAGACATATATATATATATATATATATGTGTACATAATATAGACATATGTTCTCATCCGCAAGGGTCGCCTTGAAGTCGATAGCGCCCCAGGTCTCGTCAGCCGGCGCCAGCACCGTGGCCACCGGTCGATGCAGCGGGCTACCAGCGCCCGGGCTGCTGCAGCTGTTTCGGGGTCTTTGGCGTCAGGATTTTGGGAAGGACATTATCCTGCATGTTTTCCTATACACTTCCAGTGTCCAGGGTTCATAGGTCTTGCTTGCAACTTGTGTACTTCGAAGCCCTGCCCTGTATACCAGGGGCTTTGGATGCTTTTGGGGCTTCAGTATCTCCATTCTGTGTTTTTTCTTTGTGTGGAGATTTCTTCAACTTGAATGCACAGCCTTCGAGACGGCTTTACGACTTCGATGCAGCAGTCGTGCCTTGCAGGAATCAGTTTGCTTGGCAAACGGTCCACAGCTCGCCAAGTTATATGCAAGAATAGCAGTGGACATCTAAGTCTAGATTTTCCGGTCACGGTCCTTTCTCTTCCGGTTGCTATCTCCACACTTTAAAGTTCACCGCTCGACAGCGCATAATTTCGTGAACAGACCACAGCCGGCTGGGAACCAGCAGTTTGATAGCCCCTTTCACCGGCTTCATGCCTTCTGTTATCCTTGCATCGCCTCCCCTCCAATGATCCAACGATTTTCGACGAATTTCGTCGTTTGCCTCATTGTTGGCTTACGTAGTGTTGTGTACTCATATCGGACAGAAATGGGCAGGTTCAACCATCAGATAGCGGAGGGTGTTGATGCATGTTTAGACGCTTGTTCAAACCACAGGCGCATGAAGGGCTGTGAATTCGTACTTTTGCATGTGATGCATGTGAGCGCATTGGGAAACTGCAGCTGTCATGAGCATCACATATCCTTTTCCGACCCTCAACAACTTCAATTTAGTGCATTGAAATTTCTATCAGACTATACAACTTTTCTCGGGGATACTTAGTGTGAAAACCTATCACTCCTCCAGCAGTTTGGCGCATGACTTTCAATCCTTGGTTCCATCATGCACTCTTCGTTTCACACCCGCATTGCAGGATGCTTGAGGACCTTGTTGTGTTATCCCTCTCACTGTGTCTGGAACTGACTCCATCATTTGGCTGATCAAGTCACTCAAGTGACATTCAGGGGCAGAGCGCCCCTACCCTGCATTTTCGTGATCCTGTAACTATAGGTAGCCTCCATGCTGGTATCACGAGTGGGAAGGATCCGTCCGCCACGTTAGGGGAGTCTAGTGTTGCGGATGTTGTTTCGGAGTGTTCTTCCCCATGACATGTTTTCTAGTTTCACACTGCCGACTCAGGACCACATGCCTCGCTTGGATTGTCCGAGTGTGAGTGCCGAAACCCTGAACCATTCCCTACATTATATCCGATGTACCCTATTGAACCTAAACCCTTAGCCCGAACTCTTCAAGTCTTGGCAATGGTGCTCCAGTGAACCATTTGCAGGTGCCAGTGGTCTCCAGTAGGACAGGGATGGACAGGGCTTCACGGGCTAAGGGCTTTTTGAGTGGCCAAGCCGTTTGAAGAGTAAGCGCTCAGCTCACAGGTCCATATGCATACTACCAGCATCCAACTGTTAAAGGTATCTACAATGCTGTCCCTTTTAAAAGAGTTGAGGCTGTCACCAATAAGTACATAGGAAGAGAGGCTACTTTTGATGGCGCGCCACCGAGGAAGCAACGACACCACAACTCCCAACCACTTAGACGGGAAAGGGTATGCAAGTTAATGAGGGCTTCGTTGTATTGTGCTTTACGGTGTTCGAGGCTTACAAGGGCTTGACGGCTCATTCTTGAAGATATCTGAAAGCATTGCCCACCGGGCGAGTTCTCCGGCATGGTCTTGAATCTGCGGCAAAAGCTCCCTAGACTTGTCCTTAGCCGTAGACTCCGCACAGTCCTCACAAGACGTCCAAGAGCTGTGTGCCAGAAAGCCCTTTGCCAGGAGTTCAGGGATTTAAGCCAGAACTTGACAGCCCGGATGCAAACAGCCATAGGCTATAGGGCATGAACCCGACCCCAAACTAGAAAGCTTAGCCTCGCTTGGAGTTCCGAGCGGCCAGCGTCCAACTCATTGCAAGGACAAGCTTGGGCACCGGACCCGAACGCGCATTGGCCTGGTGCATTGTCGGCAAGCAGAGAGTTATGGGGCATTAATTATACCGTGAGCTCAGGAAAGTTCTGGGATTTGCTTACCCCAGTACACGCTCGGAAAATTCAGAAGGCCGAATAGTGGCAGGTGTTCCGCTGCGTGTGCGTTCCAGACTTCCAGCACGTCGAACTTCTGCGGCTCCCGAACCAATCCCAGGCTCTGATTCCATCGATTGAATTTGTTGGGCGCTCGCACGCTTCTGAAAGTTCATGCTAGCAGTTAAGACATGCAAGTTGAAAGTGTTTGAAGAAGCGCACTTTCTCTCCACCTCTTTTCTGCCCAGCATGCAGAACAATTATGCACATGCTCGAGTCGGATGTTGGATGCCCTTGTGTCGTTCATGCTTCCGCCCTGTCGCCATGCCCAGAACTCATTGCAGGTGAAACCACGCTGCTTGTTACATGTCGTTTCTCATATTATGCTGCGGTCATCGTCATGTTCCCTTTATGTGTCCATGCCAACGGGCTGACGGTTATAATGATGCGCCAGGGTTGTGATTGCTTGTGCCTTAGTTCTGTAAGCTTTTGCTCAAGCTGACGTTCATCGGCTTTTGTTGTTCTGATGTTGCTGCCACGCAAAGCTTTCCGGCCTTTCGTTTCTTCCATTACATGTAGTGCTTCTGCCTTGTCGTAAGACGGCCCTGGAGACCAGGATGAAACATAATGATGGTGCTGATGATGGCTTTTCTCTAGGACTCTCTGACGATGTTGTTGATATTGTGGGGCCATCATGACTGTGCGTTGATTGTGGTGCAAGTAGTGCCCATGCTTGTCATCGAGATCTTGATGTTGGTGGTGCTGTTCACTGACCGTGGCAGGTCTCAGGATGTTCGTGTTGGTGAATGAAAGGAACTAGTGCCATTGAATCGTGAGTCCTTTTGTGTGTGCACAAACGGAAAAATCCGTTAAGTGCCAGCTTCATGTGTACTGCAGCTGGTTTGGGCAACTTTTTATTAGCCCCAATCCCTGTGCGTAAACTGCGGAGCCACTTCCTAGCCAGAGCATGTTCAGATCATAAACATTCAGGTATGGCTCCTCCTCACTGGGCGCCAGGACCTCGCATACTGAGGTCTTGCGTCATACTTGGACGAGTGCAGCTTTAAGAAGAAGGCATCGCAAGGCTCTCCCATCCAGCCCACGCAAGCCGACTTTCCTGCGATTCGAGGGTTCAGCTTCGAGAGTGACATGGCGATTGTTCAGGGTACAGATAGGAAGAGGCAGAGTAGCAACAGCACAGACCAGCCTGATTGTGCACACTATCAGCATGATTTTCAGTAGGTCTGAGCAGCGGAATGTTTGCAGGAGTGCCTCAGCCTGCGCCGTACCTGGTCATGGGCCACGAAACGATGCCACAAGGTTTGGGCCGGGGTGGGTCGGCTTGTCAGAGCCACTTCCCGTTGCGAGCTAATCCCTAAGAGGCCATAGGAGCGTAAGTAAGACTGCTTGCTTCTTCGAATGTGCTGCTACAGTCAGGCCTTCGTGTTCGATGTGTAACAATGTAACAAGATGCTGGAAACAAGGTATCAGCGGAAGGAGCGGCCAAGGTCCAACTGAGTAGACCCAAGCCATCGCGTGCCAGAAAGCTCAGCCAAAGCAACCCAACGGAGGTGAATTAACATCTGAGTCTGAGAGTTTAGCGTCGAAGTTAGGCCGGTACAGCTTTTCTGTTTTGCTGAACCCATAGCTCTCCCATGTGCCGTTAGGCAAAATGAGATGGAGTGACTGCAATTACCCCTTTCTCAGCTTCACGGCCAGTGTGCAGGGTGAACTACCCTCATATATGTATATATGACGGTGTCAGACCAGATCTTGTATCTTTGCAATCCTGAGCTCTCAGCCCTAACGTTTTGCATTGGACCCCTCTGATTCCGGAGTCTCGAGCTTCGCAAGAGATCACTTTGCTCGACGAACTTCCGCCCTTCGTTGCCTGTGCGCATCCTTGAATCAAGTTCTGAAACCCCCAGGCCACCCCTAAGCAGATCCCGCTTAGTATTTTAGAATTACAGCAGTTTTACAACCTCTACCATCTTAGATAAGGATTCAGCTAATACTGGCTTTTGGTTAGTAAGACATAGGGTTAGGGTATTGTGGGTTCGGGCTAAGCTTCGGGATCTCCTCCGGCCAGGCATGTACGCCCCAGGCATGGCAGCTTCTCGGAGCTGATTTGCCATTATTAGGGTTTTGGGTTTAGGGTCAGATGTTATTGTTTCGGTCATTGACTTAAGTAGGTTGGAGGTGTTGTTAAGTTTTGCTTTAGGGGTTTGGGTTGGGCTGTCGGTTTACGATTATGGATTCAGGGGTTAAGGCTGGGTTTGGGGTTACGAATTCAGTCATCGATGTTAGGATTTGGGGCTCGAGATCCAGCACGGGTGATCGGCGCATGTCTCGCGACAGAGGAGGTGAAGGTGCCCGGGCCTCCCCAGGTTGTTGTTCAAGCATCAGAAATGGTATGCTGAATGTTGTCCATTCTGTGGAATCACCGGAAAGACGGTTGCCCCTGCCATAATCATACTCCTGGCTGAGGGACCGATGCCAATGGTGCATCAAGAAGGCTACGAGTGAACTACTCGAGGACGGATGTTATCACAGCTGCAATGGCCATGAGGTTCTTCTGATCTAGAGAATCTTGTGTCCCTGCGGCTTTTGACGGACATATTATGAGCCGCCTGGGTGGGTTCATTCTGTGCGACATGTGGAGCCATCCAAAGCTTCCTTGGCAGACTCGGCTGGACGCTTGCACACCTGCAGTCGTGCCTACAACATGCGTGTGGATGCCATGGGCAAAGGACACATATGCTAGCTGTCGCTTCCCAGAATTAGCCCACCAGGGTGCTTACATGCGCTCACACACATGCTGCATGCCCGAACGTGCAGCCTTCGACGACTGCTGGAGCAGAGGGGAGAGCACAACTAATTCTTCCGGGTGAGCAGACGCAGCAGAGTTTTTTCTAGATTGCAGGGCTTGTTTGTAATTTCTGAGTTTCAAAAAGCACTCGAGGGCCCTGGAATGTGGCTCCGGGACTGCGGCATATGCATCCTATCTCCTGGCCCGGCATCTCTGAACTCCTTAACGCAGAGCCTCCAGAGTCGGCTCTCTTTTCTCTCGAACAGAATCTGCCATGCTTGAATGTACTCTAGTGTCGGATAGTAGGTTCTACCCTAGCTATCGTCTCCGTTGGGTTAAGCACTTCTATGGTTAGGATCCTACGATTTGTTTGGTTAATCACAGACTGGAGACTCTATAGGTCCACTAAAGCTATCTTGTTTGATCCACGGACTTCTTGCAACGTTGGCGGAGGAAGCTTGCGAATTGGCCTGATTGGAGGCCGACCTCCGTGCTGGACTCAGGGCCTCCCCTTCCCGACTTGCCCAGGATTTAGGGTCTACCCATAGGTCCTAAAGTAGTTTCTTTTTGGGGTTCATGTCATGTATAGAATCTTATAAGGTAACCCCCAAAAAGGAACTACTATGGGGCCTCTGGGTAGGGTTTTGAATTTCGTTTCAAAAGGCCCGGGAGGGAGGTGAGAGGGAGAGAGAGAAAGGGCATATGATTTATAAGTGTTAAGGTTCAGGGTTTGGTGTCCTCGCCTTGACACTCCTGCGGTTAGCACATTCGTTTGGATCCGCTGGCCCTGTGGGTAGAACAAATCAACAGCCTGTATGCTTCTTCAAGAACTTTGCGAATTCTGAGCCTTGTGCAAACTCGGCTGCCTTTTTACACATCTCGACATTCTGTAGCCTTGGGAGCAATTATGAAGCACATAGTCAAGGGGGAGTTGCTGGCATCGGCCCTTCTTCCCGACATAACATTGTAACATGCGCAGCCAAGGATCCAATCCGGAGAAATGCAAGTGCAGTAGTGCCCTCAACGCAGCAGATCTTGAGGCCGGGCTCTTTACTTTTCTGTGGTAGGTCGCAGGTCGACCATAAGTCGCCGTGCGTGGCGCCTCTAGGCCACCCTAGAATGAAATCTGTAGAAATCCATCATCTAGAGGCATAGGTGACGCGAGCAGCGACACTTGGGCAGTAGGGTATCTTTTCTTACCATGTCAGCATCGTTTAGGGGCTGGACAGATGCAGCAACTGTTTCTGTCCAAAGCATCCTGAATCTGATTTGGTGCATCTCAATACTGATCCAGTACTGGTTGCGGACACCTCCGGCAGATAGGAGCCTCGATAATCAGCACCACCTAGCCGTAGTCTGCATTGCTCTTGCATCTCTGTTTCTACCTGACGACCGGTAAAGCAATCAGCACGCGATGTTCGACTGGCAAGTATGGCCATTTGACGGATCTATCTATCTCTTCAGAATCTTACTGCCGGCTAGTTTATGTGCTGGAGTCAGAGAGTCTACCTACTAGAAGGAGGCCCGACTCCGCATCCAGGAGTGTCTTGTAGTCGACGGTAACAGATTCTCATGGGATACACAATGCGTTGTTTTGCCAAAGTTTGTTGCTTCAACGGTTTGAATCCGGAGTGGACGTCTCTGATCTGAATGGAACCACCTGTCCGGTCGCGAGGACTGCGCTTTTGCTGTGAGAAAGTTACGCTTATTTTTCCCTGCCACTTGGCTGCACCAGTGGTCACAGTTCAATGATATCAGATTTTGGGGGTGTGAAGAACCTGCTAGGTCCT
>CAJNDV010001795.1:0-13986 GCA_905221635.1 Symbiodinium sp. CCMP2456
GTGCATGGAGCGCCTAAACCCTAAACCCTAAACCCCTAAACCCCTAAACCCCTAAACCCTAAACCCCTAAACCCCTAAACCCTAAACCCTAAAACCCTAAACCCTAAACCCCTAAACCCTAAACCGGTAGCGGAGCTTCTCTTTCTCGATCCTGTTCTGGCTGGCGGCTTCCGGTGCTTGGCCGTCCGGGCGGGGGTCGCCGGAGTCGCCGGGGCTTCTGCAACCGACGCTTACGCTGACAAAGGGTCCATATACTTAGGGTTTAGGGTTTAGGNNGGGCCATATACACTACCATTATGGAATTAGGTCCCAAAAGACCATCCCAAATATGGTTTTGGGGACCTAATTCCATAATGGTAGTATATATGGACCCTCTTGGCTGTTACAAGGACAAGGACTATAAGGGAATGCTGCTCGAGTCTAGAGTTATTAGAATGCTCTCTGGGTATAGTCGTGATATATGGTCGATAGGGGCCTGTTGCTATTCTGCTTTTGAGTATCTACAGCCCTAAACCCTAAACCCTAAACCCTAAACCCCTAAACCCTAAACCCTAAACGGAATCGGCCTTAACATACAGCCTCACAGGTGCACACACGGTGATCAGAGTGAGGCCTGGCTTCTCGTATTTCTCCCAGAAGTCCTGCCAAGCCAGAAGTTTAGGGTTTAGGGTTTAGGGTTTAGGGTTTAGGGCTCTTTGGGGGATTTGTAGTTTGGGTTCTAGCTCGATCTAGCTAGAACCCCAGACCCTTCAACCGTAAACCCTTAACCGCAAACCTTAAACCCCTAAACCCTTAAACCCAAAAGCCTTGAACCCCAAAACGTGAACCTTAGACCGTGCGAGTTTCGCGTCTTCATGCCCCCCAGCCTTTAGCCTTGCAAAAACGCCACACTCCCTCTATCGGGCACCCCCAAACAAAACACTAACAAACGATTGAAACCAACCCCGCTGTAGAGACATTGCGTCAAAAGCTTGATGCTTAAGCCATTGTTAAGCCTTCAGCGCTCCTAACCCTATAGAACCCTTTACATTGTTCACATCTACCACGAAGACCTTAGCGACAACCCTGAAACCCTAAACCCCGAAGCCTTATTTGAACCCCTTACCCCAACCCCTAAACCAATAAACCACAGCCCTGAACCATTCTAAACCCTAAACCCCAAGCCCCAAACCGCCTAATCAGAACCCTCAATCCCTCAACCCCTACACCCTAAACCCTTTAAAGAAGGGTTCTCTCCGAAACCATCAACTGTAAACTCACAAGTACAGCCTACAGCTAAGCCCTCTAAGGCAGGGTTTCTCCAAACCCCGAAACAGCCTAGTCCCTAAATCCTTTAAAGCAGGAACCCGAAAACCCCAACCCCTAAACCCTGACACCTAAACACAGAACCCCAAACCCTAAACCCTAAATCCTTTAAAGCAGGGTTTCTCTCCTCCTAAACCCTAAACCCTTTAAAGCACGGTTTCTCTCCTCCTAAACCCTAAACACTACGCCCTAAACCCTAAACCCTAAACCCAAAGTCCCTTTAAAGCAGGGTCTCTCTTCTCCTAAACCCTTTCCAGCAGGGTTTCTCTCCTCCTAAACCCTAAATCCCTTTCAAGCAGGGTTTCTCTCCTCCTAAACCCTAAACCCTACGCCCTAACCCTAAGCCCGAAACCCTAAACCCCAAACCCTAACCCTAAACCCAAAGTCCCTTTAACGCGGATGTTTCTCTCCTCCAGGCTCATCGCCGCCGTCTCCCGCGCCACGGCCCCAGGCGGGTCGTCTCCCGAGGCCGCGAGCTGCTCGAACTCAGCGGCCTCGGCTGGGCTTCTTCGTTTTGGGTTTGGGGTTTAGGGTTTTTAGGGTTTATAGGGCCTATAGGGTTTATAGTGTTTATAGGGCTTATAGGGTTTATAGGGTTTAGGGTTTACGCTGGGCTTCTTTTTCTTGGGGTGAGTAGGGTTTGGGGGGGTATATTATATACTATAGTTGTAATATAAGGAACCCCATCAGATCTTGAAGCTCTTTGTTGGTGCTGTGTTGTTTAGGAATTTGGGGGCCTTTGGAGTTTAGGCTGGTTTGGGGGTATGTTTTGATCGTTTAACCTTTAGGGGTAGGGTTGCACGGCATGCGGGTTTTAGGGGTGTCAGCGGCTTTTTCGGAATGCGGACGAAGAGTCCGAAAAAAATCGCCGGAGAAAGCTCAAACTCATCCACGAGCCCTTAGAATCTGGATTTGTTTAGGGTTCAGGGTTTAGGGGGTTCTGTGCAGCCGTAGCTATAAAGCCCAGGTGTGTGCGACATCGGGCAGGCAGTGCAGCCTCAGAAGTAGCTTCCAACTGGTTGGTCCTGATCCCAGCAAAGAAAAAAACAGCATGAGGTTCGGGGGCCTAGCCATCGTTCGAAGCATAGGAATGTCGGGCCAACTATTTAATGGAATTGGTGGTTTAGTAAACTGCCGTTTCTTCTGAACGCTATCCGACCAGAAAACTCTCCGTGCAGCGACACGTACAGACTCACCACATGTTGTCGAAGCTGTCTACTTATCGGCTGATCCACTGAATATTTCTCAACTGCAGTTCGTCCGTGTAGGCCTGCAAGCCAGGATGCGTGCAGACATGTGTATATCATGGATACACTTCTCCAGGATTCGCGCATACACACGTATTCACACATGTATATAAACTCTGTGATAGATGAAATCCGAAAGCCACGATGGAAATCTCCGAAGCCTAGGATGCGAGCCTTACAAAACTGCAGAGAGTTCCATGAGTAATTGAAGTATACATCTGCTTAGAAGCTGTCTAACATCGCGTACATAGATATTCTCTTTGTTGCCAAAACTACGGTTTATGATATAAATCCTGCATTACCCATAATATTCCAGATACCTTAATTCCCATAGTCTAGGGTCCTGGAGGTAATGCAGGATTTAAATCATCAACAGTTTGCACCGCTAGGCCCGGCACCTCGAGGCAGCTCAACCCTGCTTCTTCGGATTAGGGTTTAGGGCTTAGGGTTTAGGGTTTAGGGTTTAGGGTTTAGGGTTTAGGGCAGCCAAGCCACCCTCTTATGGCCGAAACCATACTTCTGCCAGTCGGGCAGATTGAGCTCGCTGCGGATTTTTCTTGGCTGGCAAGACATATGTCTAAGGCTTGCAGATGTGAGGGGTTAAACGGATAACCCTGAACTCTCTGCTTTGTTGGGTTTGCCCTGAAAATCTGCAACCGAAACCCAAAACCTTGCACCCTTAACCCCGAACGCACAACCATAAACCCCGATCCCGTGGGCTTCACCATGGATATTACGATATTCTGTCTTGTAATACTTTCTACTCTCGTTCTCAACCCTAAACCCGAAACCCAAAGCCGTTACAGTCTATCTTGGCACTTATCACTGCTTATCACTGTGAGGGAGGAGGGTTCTGGAGTTCTCCCGGTTTCGGGAGTCCAGATCCGTGCCGTGAAACCTCAGGGCCTGCGACTAAAGGGCCTGAGGCTCCGCATTCATATCATTACTGTATGCGTATATATATATATATATATATATATATAGCTTTTATTTATTTATGTACTATGCTTACATATTCTGATATATCAGATATATTTAACAATTAGCACTATCATTGTTGATATTTTTGCTATTACTATCATCAGTCTGATTATCATTCTTAATGCTAACAGGGTTCGCGGGCTCCGATTTGCGGGAATCTGCAACATGAAATCCTGACATACGTAGATATGTTGCCCTAAACCCTAAACCCTAAAGCTAAGACACAGCACAACCAAATGATAACGCCTTGAATGCAAGTAAACGTATCCCAGGACAGGATGTCTGGCAGCCCCCACGGAACAAGATCAGCATAATGTAAGGGCCTTAATAAATATAATAAGGCAATTGGGCTCCTTTATAGTATAATTATCATAAGGAGCCTAAAAAACAATGTTGGCAATTATTTAGGCTTCTATAGCAGTGTCAGCATCGAAGACTTCTCTCCGTCTACCAACCTTGCTAGCGCGAGTCTGGAACTCCGAACCCTGAACCCGCAAACCGTCAGCAGCTGCAAAACAGCCCGAGAAACGGCACCACCGAAGGCCCCCTGCAGAAACCCGCAACCCTAAAACTACTTGCTACTTGTAATATACGGGTCTTAATAATTACCTCTGCTATTTTCGGTGGTTCCTTCTTATACTTGTAGTATAGTATACCCCAAAATCCCTATTTTAATTATTAAAGCCCCTACATTGGGCTTCTGATATGCAAAAGCTATATTCGAAGTAGGTGTTCCCCCCCCCCCCCATTTTCGGAGACTCCCACCTAAACCCTAAACCCTGAACCCTAATGACCAGAGTTGCAGCTTTAGGGGCAAGGATTCCCAGACCGGGGTTTAAAGTTTATAGGCTGTTGAGATTAGGGTTCAGGGTTTACGGGTTTAGTGTACAAGCTGTTGAGATTAGGGTTCAGGGTTTACGGTTTTAGTGTACAGGCTGTTGAGATGAGGGTTCAGGGTTTAGGGTTTTAGTGTAGAGGCTGTTGAGATTAGGGTTCAGGGTGTAGGGTTATAGTTATAGTGTATAGGCTGTCGAGATTAGGGTTGAGGATAAATGTCTAAGGTTTACAGCTTCGGGAATCTTGTTCCTATAAGGGTCCAAAGTACCTATACAGTAGAATGTAGGGTTGCTATCTAAGGAATCAGTCTGATGATTTGGGAAAGTATCCCCGCAACGATTCCTAGGACCCTCTGGGAGTTTACGTAAACCGTAAGCCCTAAACCCCAAGCCCTAAACACGAAACCGTACATTGATCGAGGGTCCTCTTCACATGGTTCACCTGGGCCACCCAAGCCTGAGCTTTCGGGCTTCAGGGTTTGAGGCTTAGCGGTTTAGGGTTTAGCGCTTAGGGTCTATGGGTTTTAGGGGCTCAGGGTTTTCGTCTGTTTCTCGTGGCTGGAAGCTTGTTTGTCTTTTTGGAACGAGTGAGTTGGCTACTATACCATGGGGTTTCTGGCGCACAGTAGCCTACTAGATGGGCAACTGGGATTCTTGGGTTTTTGTAGAGTTTGGGCTTTCGAAGTTCAGAGTTCGAGGAGTTCAGATGCTCTTCAGACTTCATCTGTTTTCATGGCCCATCTCGCGGTGGAGTCGAAGGCCCCTAAACCCGAAACCCTAAACCTTAAACGGTGGCTTGGTAAGTCAGGGCTCCCGGGCGTAGGGTTTAGGGCATGCGCGCGGCACCCATTGAAAATGCAGTTATCTAAGAATGTCGCGGAAGGCGCAACACGAGATGCGGACCGTAGACGACAAGCTCCGTCACAGACCTTCAACCAATTGTGAAGAGGTGTGCGAGAGCTGCAGCTCCTCCTCCCTGTGATTTCCACACTGGTGTATGAAATATACGGCAAAACACCAACTACAGATCTTTCAGGGTTCCTGTACCTGAAAATCATATACCTCCCAAACTAAGCTACATTGGATCCTCACGGGTGACACGAACCCTAACCGACTTGACCTCCTGGCATCGTAAACTCAAAACTCGACAGAGAGGGGTCAGACCCAACGGCTGCAGCCTACAAAAGCCTTGTCCGCCAAAAACCCACATGTTTCAAGTATAAATGGTATACAAATACCGTATACGTACCAAATTCAACAAGAATGCACATCGAATGCAAACAAGAGGTAAGTGAAACTCAACAACACACCGTCCCAGCCCTGAAACCTTTGTAAAGCCCGGCTGCAGCCCTAAACCCGCCTAAACCCCCTAAGCCACAAAACCTCACCCGAAGCCTTCAACCCTGAAGCCTAAACCGAGACTCCATAAACCCTAAAGCTTAGGGGCTGAGTACCCTAGCCCAAAAAAGGTTAACCTTTTCAATTACAGTAGTAGGATTATATGACCCCCCAAAAGGTTAAAGGTTACCTACTCAGCCCCTAAGAAAGCCTCAAGCCACCACATCGCCTCGTCAAAAGCGAAGTCGAAGCTGGGTTGAGGAGTGGAGCGATAGCCGGCATCTGCAGGTGGGCATTCGGGATTTCGGAGCTTAAAACGGGCTTAAAGCTTTCGGGGACTGTCTAGTAGAGTTTCCCTTCAAGGGGCTGCCTTCTTCCCAACTAGCCAAACCCCTGTCTTCCATCGGCCTTCAACGTCTCACGGCTTACGAAGGCAAGGGTACCCTTTTTCCTACTATTTGGTCTTGTTAAGGGAACCCAAGAAGAAAAAGGGCACAAGGGTACTACTTGGGAACCTAGGGCTGTATGGATGGTTGCAGGGATCCGGGCGTAAGGATTGCAAGGATCGTGCTGGGCAACGGGGCTCGCGGGTTCGCTCTGGGAAGTCTTGAGGGACGAGGCCTCATGGGTTTTCTGGGAACCTTTTGCGAATTCAGGGTTTTTGGTGTAATTTAGGGCTTGGGGTTAGTTGGTTTTCTGGCCACCTTTAGCGAATTCAGAGTTTTGGGGGTAATTTGAGGGCTTGGGGTTCAGGGTAGTTCAGGGTTCAGGGCTCCAGGTAGCTTAGGGTTAGGGCTTAGGAAGTTAAGGGTAGCTAGGATATCTTTCACTGTGACGCTCTAAACGTTTTCAGCTCGATTGAGGTAGCTTACCCTCAGGCGGCATGGACCTGTACAGTATATACATTCTATGCTTGGGCCTTTAAAGTAGTCCCTACGTAGGTGCTTTAGGGCCTAACTATATACCCAAGGGCTCCTATGTGGTTCCTTTTTGGATAGTATACTATTATATAATTCCTTACCAAAAAAACCATAGCAGACTCAAAAAGGAACTGCATTGGAGCCCCTGGGTACTGAATAGGTACACGGGGCCTTCGGCTTCCAGCAAAACTTTGGGGGCGCTCACAACTCGGACCATCCGTGCGAGGCGAATGGTCCTTCGGTCGGCGAAGTGAAGCAACATCATCAAAGTGCCTTAATAATTTGGATAGGGTTTTGGGCTTCTTTATGGTATAGTTAAAATAAGGAGCCTAAGGAATAGTAGCGTGACTGTCCACAACGACAAGCTTCGGGGCTCAATTAGGGCTTAGGGGTTGAGTGCTTTTGGAGGGAGGCAAAGTTTAGGGGGTATCGGGTTTGGGTCAGGTCCAAACTATTTTTCTAGAGTTCAGCAGCTGAGACGATGTTGGGGTCTTGAACGGTACAGAAAACTTACGAACACACATGCACAAGGTAAGAGCTGCGGATTAATATCACCAACCAAAACAAAAAACTTAGCGCAACTAAACATAACATGCCATTTGGACTTATGTATGGACGTTCAACCCAAAAGCCCCTTGTATGACCCTAAATACACAACATAGATGCTTGCTAAACCCCTCATTACAACCCTTAAGGAACTCTTGCAGCACCGTCAGAGGGGGCGCCGTTTAGGGTATAGGGTTGAGGGTTTAGGGTTGAAGGTTTAGGGTTGAAGGTTTAGGGTTTAGGGTTTAGGGTTGAGGGTTTAGGGTTTAGGGTTGAGGGTTTAGGGTTGAGGGTTTAGGGTTTAGGACGCCTCCCAAAAGGACCCCTTTGGCAGACGAGCAGGCCTCCTCCTCCCAGCGCATGCGGCGGCGATGGCGAGAGCGAGGGGATGGCCATGGCTTCTCGAAGCTATAGGAAAACGGGGGGCTTGAATAATTTAGGATAGGGTTTAGGGTTTAGGGTTTAGGGTTTAGGGTTTAGGGTTTAGGGTTTAGAATAGGGTTCCTGTGAAGGGGCTTAAAAAGGCTCTACAAGGGCTTCTACGATTGAAAGTTTCACGATCCAGTTAGTAACTTCGAACATTCCTTTAAAAGGCTGTTTAAACAACTGTCGCTCTGAGGCTTACTCTAAGCCCTAAACCCTAAACCCCTAAACCCCTAAACCCTAAACCCTAAACCCTGGATTCTCTCGGGGGCTCTTTTCGGGAATCCTCAGGGGATTAGGGGTTAAGTTTAGGATTTTTAGGGGTTTAGGGCTTATAGGATTTAGGGTTTAGGGCTTCAGGGCTTTAGGGGTTTAAGGTTTTTAAGGGTTCAGGGTTTATAGGGTTTAATTAGGGGTTTTTAGGGGTTTGGGGTTTCAGGGCTTTAGATTTCGGGCTTCCTTGAGGATCGCTTGCTGAGGGCTTGATAGAAAGAACCAGCCCTCAGCCATATCCCGCGTTTGGGGGTGTAGAGTCTTAGGACTTATGGGGTAAACCCTAGACTCCCTAGACTAGACCCTAAACCATAATCCTTTAGGGGTGTAGAGTCTTAGGACTTATGGGGGCAAACCCTAGACCCTAAACCATACTCAGTTGGAAACTGCGAAAACCTTCCGTTGCTGATGCAGATAGCTAGAAGCTGCATAGGCACAACAGATGCAGCTCTACAAGAGTGTGGGGGTTTCCGAAAATAGGGGACCCTAATATAGTACCCTAAATAATAGGATCCTTATTATAAGGACCCCAAAAATAAGGTACCCCTAATTTTCGGAAACCCCCGTGTAGAGTCTTAGGACTTATGGGCTTATGGGGATGTGGGGCTTTGAGGGTTTTACAGTTTGGGGTTTCGTAGGGTCTGGGTTTGTCCGCAGGATCACAGGCCCATATGTCGAGGCTTGGCCGTAAGACCCTGCTATGTCAGACTCTGGGCTGTTGAGCATCAAGCTTTTTTCAGCGGCTGAGCTACTGCAGCCTAAAAGCCCTCACGTTCGAAACCCTAATCCCCGAAACCCTAAACCCTAAGCCCTAACCCCTGAACCCTAGGCCCTAAAAACCCTAAACCCTAAACCACACCCTAACCTTCGCAAGTGCCCCGACTCTGCCAGGCTTCCGGTTGAAAAGAAGTGGAGCTATGCGTCTCAGGGCTGAGGGTTTTAGGGTTTCAGGGTTTAGGGTTTTAGGGTTTAGGGTTTAGGGCTCTGGGTTCAGGGTTCAGGATCTAGGGTTTGGGGTTCAGGATTTAGAGCTTTGGGCTCAGGGTTTAGGGTTTATAGGGCTTAGGGTCTGGGGTTTAGGGGTTCCTTGGTTTAGGGTTTTGGGTTCAGGGTTTAGGGTTCAAGGGTGAGGGTTTGGGGTTTAGAGGGCAAAGCACCCAGCCAACCCGCGCCCGGAAACTCTACGCTGCGAAATCCACCCGCAATTCTTGGACCTTTAAGTTTCCGCAACCATCAAATCCTGGCGATGGTACCAGCAGTTCTTGCACAAAAACACTCCAAATATCCGAGTCTTTCAGAAAGCGTGCTAGCTGGCAGAAGCGAGCAACTCCACCTTAACGAAATGTCCCTTAAACCCTAAACCCTACGCCCCAAGATATACTGAACATACCACCACTGGCGAGTGCGGCACTTGACAGGAAGTTGGTTTCCCATCCTCCTGGCCGTCTTCATGTTCTTTCTGGGTTTCAATGTTCCTTGCTCTACGGCTAGAAGCCCAGGACAATGCACGGCAGTTGCTTTTAGAAATCTTTGGGCCTCATGTAAACAGCAACCCTCGTCGGACTCAGTGCAATAATGGCAATAATCTATTCTGTACTGACGAATGTTTGCACATCTCCTGCCTGGCCTCCTTATAAGCATGGAAACACATGAAAGGCAAAGTCCGGAGATAGAAACGAGAGCCAGGCAGAGCTAGGGCTTCTTTGGGCAGTGCCCACTCTTGATCTGTCGTGGTGCGGAGTGCCCCCAAGCCATAAAGCCCTGGCTCTAATGGCTTGCGGTGGTAAAAGCTAGGACAGCTTCTTGTTGATAGCATAATCCTGAAACAAGTTGACTATGGAGTCATTTTTCAGAATGTTGGATTACTTCGAGCCTGAGGGGCAAAATCGTAGCATTGAGGCATATTCGATTCGGCAACGTCGGCAACGAAGTAAACCCGAAACCCTAAACCGCACGGACTGTGACAATCGCACGGTCGCTTGGCCCCCAATTGGGGACCAGAAGCTTCTGGCGGCGGATTCTCGTGGCACCGCCGTCATAAACCGTGTAACGTAGAGGCCTTAATAATCAGAATAGGGTTTTGGGGGGTTCCTTAAAAGGGTTCCCGAAAGGGTTCCATAAGGGCTACTATAAGGGTTTAGGGTGTCTAGGGGCCTTAATAATTAGAACAGGGTTTGGGGGTTTGGGGTTAAGGGATTAGGGTTAGGATTGTTATAAATAAGGGAGCCCCCAATAGTGTTGGTAATTATTTTAGGCCCCTATACTTGTTCATGGTTGGGGTAGTATGAAAATTTAAATTTTATATTCCTTATTGGGTTTAAGTACCCTTAAAAATGTAAAATGTTACCCAACTATGACAATTAGACCCTAAACCCTAAACCCTAAACCCTAAACCCTATATTAAAGCCCATAGTAGGGGGGCCCAGGCTGCCTCGGCTGACAGGTTGGTCGCCCGTAGTTCACCGCGGCTCTGTCGCTCGCTTGGCCAGCCACGCCCGAAATCTCCAAACACCCTGTGATGTCGCCTTTAAACCTAAACCGTTGTTGTGATGTCGCCTAGAAACCCTAAACCGCTGTTGATGGACGAAACTCTGCATATTGTTAAGTACCATCGATTCCAGGAGTGATGGTAACACCAGGGCTTGACAAATGGCATTAGAGTATGGCTTGGGAATATTCCCTAGCTTCCTTGCTTAGGGAGAGCAAAAGGAGACATATGACTCCTTGTTCCGGCACTTATAGTATATTCCTCATTAATTATAACTAAGGGTCACAGTACGTCTCCAGAGATGAATCTCAAAGAAGCCATAAGCAATAACCCTGACTCTACAGCCCTAAACCCTTTGTCATCAAGCCGAAGCTCGAAGGCATAAACCCCACGGCCACCAAACCCGACACGAGAGAAGCGTCAATCCCTGGCTAAACCTCCAGCTATGTCATGTCACAACAGAGATACTTGTTATAGGGGCTTTAATGGAATGTGTTTCCTTGAGAGGGAGGAGGGGGTGGCATACCATGGCAATAGTATATACTTGTAACGAGGAACCTGCGGAATAGCTTGAAACACTATGACTATGATATAGAGCTCGGAACAACTGGCAAAATCCCCTTATCATCCCCTATATCACAAAAGACAGAATCATGTACCCCAGTTCCCTAAACGCCTTACCGAAACCCCTAAACCCTAAACTCCAAATCCTAAACCCCAATCAGTCAAACCAGCCATAAGTTAAGCCTTTTCCACAACCCTAAACCCTAAACCCTAAACCTACAAGAGTGGTTCCGACTCCCCCAGTCGCAACCAAAACGGCAACACAGTAACACGGAGGCTCAAATAAGCTGGAATGGGGGCTTTGGGATCTAGTATACTACATTCATTATAAGCTGGGAATACAGGGGGATGCTCGATGCTCTTTGTGCTTCTTCCGCTGCCTATATTCATCAAATACCGAAACCCTAGACCCAAAACCCCTAAATCCAAAACCCCTAAAACCCTAAACCCCTAAACCCCTAAGCCCAAAAACCCTAAAACCCAAAAACCCTAAACCCTAAACCCCAAACCCCAAACCCCCAAAGCCCTTAAACCCAAAACCCTAAACCCTAAAACCCCAAACCCCCAAAACCCTAAAACCCTAAACCCTAAACCCTAACACCCCAAAACCCCAAAACCCAAAAACCCTAAACCCTAACACCCCAAAACCCCAAAACCCCAAAACCCTAAACCCAACAAACCTAACACCCTCAAACCCCAAAACCCCAAAACCCAAAGCCCCCAAAACCCTAAAACCCTAAACCACTAAAGCCCTAAACCCCACCTAAAACGACCGTGCCCTCGGCCTGGCAAGCGGTCGCTAGCAGCTACGCCTTGATCTAACGTAGGGGCCTTAAAAAAACACTTAGAATAGGGTTTTAGGGTTTTAGGGTTTAGGGGGTTTAGGGTTTAGGGTTTAGGGTTTATAGGGTTTATAGTGTTTAGGGTTTTCGGGTTGTTTATAGGGTTTAGGGTTTTCGGGTTTTACGGCTTTAGGGTTTTGGGGTTAAGGGTGTGAGTAATGTAGGGGCCTCATAATACTTAGAATAGGGTCTTGGGGGGTTCCTATAAAGGGTTCCCGAAAGGGTTCTAGAAGGGCTACTACAAGGCTTTAGGGTGTAGGGGCCTTAATAATCAGAACAGGGTTTTAAGGCCCATTATACTCTGATTAAAACAAGGAACCCCCCAAACATAGTAGTGGTATAGCTTTTAGGGTTTGGGGGTTTAGGGGTTTAGGGTTTACGGGTTTAAGGTTGAGGGGTTTAGGGTTTAGAAGCGGGTAACTGAGTAGTTGGACTAGGGCTTCGGGCATATTACAGCACTTTTGCTTGTTATAAGGCTGCAATCTTATGGGGTTCTCTATCGAAACGATGTAACCAAGAAGAAAGACAGTATTGGAGAGATACTGCATAGGGCTCTGACCCAGGGCTCCACTTTACCCTCTCAACTCAGCGGTATGTCCCAACTCCTCAACATCTTAAAATCCCAGCATAGCGTGTGCGTGAAAATCGAGACTGTAAAGGATGCCTAGTTGTGATCCACTGCTACAAGTAGCGTCTAGGGATAGTGAGTCTCGCATTAGGACAACGATGTACACCGACATTCCGACATCTGTGGTCTCAGTTGTTGTCCCAGCCGAATCGAAGTAGCTTGAGCTCGGTTTGGGTTTCAAGTTCCGGCGAGAGCTTGTTGTGAGGTCAGGGCTTCAAACGCCTGCAACCGTTTTCATATCATCTAGGGAAGCGTCTGTTGAACTTGGGTGCTCTGCAACCTAACACAGCAAAGCTATGCCAGCGTAGACCCCGAACAGTGAAAGCCCCTGTATCTATGGTTTCGGCTTCGGGTTCAGAATCTACTTATAGTATCCATTGTAGTTCCCTTTTTTGGTTTAACCAATTATATATATATATATAAAAGATTTTATAAGGTATCCCCAAAAAGGAACTACAATGGAGACTATAGGTAGAGTTTTTGAGCGTTTAGGGTTTAAATGACTTTCGGCTTAGGGCCCAGAGCCATTGCAAGTGCACCGATGAGGGCTCCCAAGTTTTCCCCAAGACCACCCCGAGTCCAAAATGTACACCAGACTGCGGCGGAGGAAACCCTCAACGCCTAAGCCCTAAACCCCCCAAACCCCTGAGCCCCGAAACGCACCACAGGATTACGGGAGCAGCTCCTTGAACAGAAAGGCAGCAAATTTTGCCCTAAACCATAGGCCCTAAAGTAGTTCCTTTTTGGGGTTCATATATAGAATCCTATAAGGTAACCCCCAAAAGGAACTACTATGGGGCCTATGGGAACCCTAAACCCTAAACCCTTCCGGCAAGTCGCAGAGGCACCATGCCCAACAGAAGGCTTCAGGCCCAAGTCGTAGGGTTTAGGGTTTAGGGTTTAGGGTTTAGGGCTTAGGGCTTATAGGGTTTAGCGTTTAGTCTAGGGACCCAAGGTTTAGGGGGCTTCTTAATGCGCAAAAACGTCAGGCTTCGGGCGTGCGGGTCTTCGGGCTTCGTTTTCGATAAGTACATACCTAAAGAAACCCAGAATACCTATTAGTATGTCCAAAGTGGTATACGAATATACAAACATGAATATATGGTTACCTATGTATGCATTCAACATGAAAGAGCACCGAAAAGCGACTTCGGTGACTGCTTCCGTGGGATACGGTTTGGGGCTTGGTGTGGCTGCAGGTGGAAGGAGCCAAGTGAGTCGAAGCCTAAGACAACAAGGGCAGCTACCTGAACAGTTCATGGTTCGATATCGGATATTGAAAGAGTATCGCATTAAACTTCAGTTGCTTGGGGGTCGCTGGTGAAGAGGCTGAAGTTGAGCCGACAGATGCAGAATCTGTACTTTCACCGACTAGCAGTGCCGACGGAGAACCTATCACAAACCCAAAACCCCCCTATATCAACATCCCAACAGCACCCAAAACCCTAAAATAAACAACCAAGCACGGCATCATCTAGGACCGACGCCCGGCCCTTTGCCACTAATCTAGGGGCCTTAACAAGTAGAATAGGGTCTTGGGGTATATTATACCAAAGTTATAATAAGGACCCCCCCCAAAAAAAAAAAACCTATTC